>WNWK01046105.1:0-14450 GCA_009830355.1 Cherax destructor | reverse complement strand
GGAATGTACGAAAGTATAGTGGTACCAACACTCTTATATGGGTGTGAAGCATGGGTTGCAAATGCTGCAGCGAGGAGGAGGCTGGAGGCAGTGGAGATGTCCTGTCTAAGGGCAATGTGTGGTGTAATATTATGCAGAAAATTCGGAATGTGGAAATTAGGAGAAGGTGTGGAGTTACTAAAAGTATTTGTCAGAGGGCTGAAGAGGGGTTGTTGAGGTGGTTTGGTCATTTAGAGAGAATGGATCAAAGTAGAATGACTTGGAGAGCGTATAAATCTGTAGGGGAAGGAAGGCGGGGTAGGGGTCGTCCTAGAAAAGGTTGGAGGGAAGGGGTAAGGAGGTTTTGTGGGCGAGGGCTTGGACTTCCAGCAAGCATGTGTGAGCGTGTTAGATAGGAGTGAATGGAGACGAATGGTTTTGGGACATGACGATCTGTTGGAGTGTGAGCAGGGTAACATTGTGTGAAGGGATTCAGGAAACCAGTTAATTGATTTAGTTGGACTTGAGTCCTGGAAATGGGAAGTACAATGCCTGCACTTTAAAGGAGGGTCTGAGATAGTGACAGCTGGGAGGGACTTTTCTCAGCTGTCGTATCTGAGCTCCTCTGCAAAGACAGTGATTATGTATGAGTGTGGTGAAAGTGTTGAATGATGATGAAAGTTTTTCTTTTTGGGGATTTTCTTTCTTTTTGGGTCACCCTGCCTTGGTGGGAGACAGCCGACTTGTTGAAAAAAAAAAATATATATATATATATATATATATATATATATATATATATATATATATATAGTATATATATATATATATATATATATTTATATATATATATATATTGAGTCAGGATCATTTATTTAAAAAACACAAGCATGAATGCTTTGCTACAATATATCACAAGACTATGAATCTCCTCCAGCTCCTCTAAAGCTGGACGAGAGACAAGTACGCAGCAAGCATTTCCCATCTGGATGGCCACGCTGAGGCGCTGGAACATGAAAGTGGCCGCCTTTGGGTCCCTGGTGGTGTCAATGAGTCTGAAACCCATTTCTGAGGAAACATGTGGCGTTCTTTCCCCACGCTCCCAAGGTCTCTGAACCCCCTGGGACAAATTGATACTGATGGCTTATGTCCCTGTACTTGATGATCTTGTACTCTTCCCCGTGATCCGCAGCACCTCCCTTTTGCCCAACACTGTGACGGAGGTGTCAGCCAGCGTCAACACGCAGGTATAGTCCCATGCTAAAAGCTTGCCTTTCTTCCAAGGCTAGAAGGCGATACCGTCGGGGCACCCAGCTGTAGCAAGGCTCCTCTTTATGATGTCGTTGACTTCATTGTATTCTGCGTGTCAGCCCTTGGTTTTGGAGCAGTTAAGACCATGTAAACAATATTGGTTGGTTTGCACATCGCCGCAAATGCACTTACATCCCGTGTGAATTGCAGCAGCGAGGCAGAGAGACATTGCAATAGGAAGGATCTGTGGGTCGAGGCAAGTTCCCACTGCCGAAGTGGGAACTGTTTGGAGGAAGTCACCAGAGTGATTGTGCTCACAGATTGGAGAGGGGCAGTCTCCCTGCTGGATGTTTCAGCCCTGAGTATGTTGGCATGCACCTTTTCAGCGATGGGGCCATCCCAACTGGACTGTTTGTAGGACAGTGGTGCACTAGTTTCGGTGCTGGAGCAGCGAAAGTCTCCCATTCAATAAGATATATATATGTCGTGCCCAATAGGTAAAACTTGCCATTTTAGCTTAAATAGCAACGCTCTGCTTGCCGAATAAGGCAAGCGAAAATTTGTGTATGCAATAATTTCGCAAAAATCATTCTGAACCTAACGAAAAAAAATATATTTCATTGTGTTTGTTTATTATTAAATTATTGTAAACTTATCTAAAATATATTTAGTTGGATTAGGCTAAATTAAATTGCGCTTTTTATAATAAGGTTAGGTAAGTTTTCTAAGGTTCTTTTGATTCAAAATTATTAGTTTTTACATTAACACAAATTAAAAAAAATATATCTTTAAATGTATAAGAGAAAATTTTAGAAAGGACTTCACTTTAAATGAGTTCTTGCTAATTGACCAGTTTTACCTATTCGGCACGACATATAGGAAGGTACCACCTCTGGAAATGACTGGGGACCCACAGCCTCAGATCAGATAAGAATAAACGTACTTAGGGGGTAAAGTACAGGTTTTTTCCTGGAGCTGATTGAGTACTTTCTTCTACTGCCCCCTATAAGTTATATACATAATATTCACTCACTATAAGCAGCTCTCGCACTGGTGACGGAGTGTGGGAACCAATAAGCAACACATAAGGGTGAAGCTGAATATTAACAACGCTTAGGTATTTCCCCTTTACCAGATGCGACCAGCCTCAGCCAGCATCCACGGGGAGTTAAATTTTAAACCCGTTTGGCTAGGCAGGGAAAATGAGCTGGCTTGAACGTTTAAGTCATCAAATTGTTATATGTTTAGTTTTTAAGCACGATAATGCCCATCTGATTATAAAGGAATAAGCATCAATTAACAGTATTGGAATATGATAGCTTTTACATATGTTGAGTTGCTTGAAAGAAAAAAAATAGGACAAAATATTACAATACATGCACAAGCAAGTACACGACAAAAAATGCGATAGTTGAGCATCGTCTATAAATGTTTTCATTAATTAGTCTCCTCAAAACATGTTGCCCAGACCATAGTCTGTGAAATGAGATATTTAGCACGAAATACCTGGAACATACTGACCGAGATATATCGTCTGAGACAAGTTAGATTTAAGGTTAATGTGTTACTTCAACTATGTGATGTGGTAAAGTGGAAGAACGACCGAGTGTGCCTTGGGAGGTGTCTTGGGTAAAGTACCAGACTTAAAGGTGTGCTATCACCTTCCCCACACACCACTGCTACTACCAGACCTCTCGCACACACCCTACCAAGCTACTCTTGAAAGGCCCGTGACCTGCTAAATCTTTAATCATATTACCTCTTGCACTACTCTCTCTCTCTCTTTACGCAAATTTAATTCACTTTTTAACCAAATGTTCACAGAATGTGCTTAATTTACTTGATCTTCAAAAGACTTTCCAAACACACTACTCATATATTGGTTCCCGTGTCAAGCGCGGAATAAAATGAAAAACAACAACTACTTACTAAATAAAACCAAAATTCAGAATAGGAATATAATTTGTCGGTAATCGTTAGAGGAAACCAGACAAGACGGATGTTTTGTAAGTTATTAATGACTAAGGTAGTGTCAAATACCGTGGTATTTATACTAAACGCACATATGTAAGGAACTAATACATTAAACCAAACTTGTGCTCACTGAGTTGACTGCGTTACCAGTTTGACTGTTAATGGGATAGTGTGACCGAAACATTTACTGCTGCCAACATAGTGTAGTTCCTGGATGACAACGCTGTATTAAGTCAACAAAGCACCTTTACTTTAGATATACCTTTGATGAGTTTCCAGAGTTTTTCTACTACCAGAGCCCGGCCTTGGACCAGGCTCGTCTGGTGCTTGCCTGGTTAACCAGTTTGTTGCTGCTGCCAGCTCTCTGGACCACATATCCATCACAGTCTGGTTGATCTGGCACCTGGTGAAAATATTTATCCAGGTTCCACTTGTCCCAGTGGTGTTTCAAATATCTTTTGGAAAGATGCCGAATAGTCTAGGACCACGGATGTTGATACAATGTTCTCTTAATGTGTCCACGGCATCCCTGCTTTTTTACTGAGCTTATTTTACATTTCCTCCCATATTTCTCACTCTAGTATGTTGTTATGGTAGTTTGTAGATTTGGGACAAAGTTCTCAAGTACTTCCCAGGTATATATTATAATTTCTCTCTCTCTCATCCGCTCCAGTGAGTATATATTTATGACTCTAAGGCGTTCCCAGTAATTTAAATGCTTTATTGTTTCTATGAAGGGAGAAAATGATCTCTGTATTTGTTCTAGAAAGAAGTCTGCTAATACAATAAATTTTCAGTATTAGGTATACAAAGGTATACAGTGGAAATCAGACAAAACATTAGACACGAAAAAAGACTCTTTATGGAAGACTAAAGCACAGCGGATTTATATGTTTGTGAATTGTAAATCAATTATTTTTATTCGTATATTCGATATTTATCTCGACTGTTACTTCTAACAATTTACTTGATATATTAGTCATTACTGTAGAGATATCAATAGTGCTTCACAGTGCTGAAATCATTTGCCTATTCATATTTTTTTCTGAATTAAGGTTTATGACCTTTGATATTTTTAATTATCAGATAGTAGGCAGTTAGTCAGCACCACCCAAAGAAATACTACAGTCCTGTCAAGTATGAAACGGAAGCCTGTTAAATGTTTTCCACTCTGACAGTGTTATTGCTCCGCTCTCTCTGTCGTGTGCACATGTACAATAACACAAATCTTACAAAGTTCTATTAATATTCAGTATGAACGTACTTTAACTTTTATGCGTTTCTTAATAGTTAATACTCCGGTTAGTTAACAGACCGGTCTCAGACCTGGTCTGAGACCGGGTCGCTGGCACGATGATCTCAGGAGACACTAACAGATAACATTCACTTTGCAAAGCTGGGTAAGGTTAGTTCTTCTAAGCGAGTTAATAACGATTTATTTATTATTCAAGATTACATGTATGTCGTTGAGCCTTGTAGTAAGTTGGATGATAAAGTGGATACACGAAAAAGGACTAAAAAAGGTAAGAGCTGAAAAGCAGGGGCTCCGTGAGCACAATAAGAGAACACTGTATTAACATTCGTGGTAGCAGACTTTTTAACATCTTACCAGAAAGTAGAAGTCTTCAAGTTGAAACTTGACAAGTACCTCCACCATGTGCCGCATCAACCAGGCTGTGATGGATATGCGGGCCAGCAGGCCGCCTGCAGCCACTGCCTGATAAACCAGCCTAGCACCAGCCAAGCCTGGCTGGCGCAAGGCCTGGCTGCAGGAATAGGAAACTCGAAATCCGTCAGTGAATCAAAGGTAAGGAGTATTCAGATCCATAAATGACAAACCGTTATAAAAAACAAGTACCAATTCTACAGCGATTTATAAGTTAAATGAGTTTTGAAAAAATGGCGTATTAGATAGGAAAAATGGCGTAATAGATATGAAAAATGGCGTACTAGATATGAATAGGCATTTATCGCCCAGCGAAAATTTCATCACTAGAGAAACTGGAGCAAAAAGTTATGAAATTTCCAGTGTGTTTGATAACTAATGCACTGATTAAAATTGTATCCCCTTTCACAAGCTTTGTACAATGTTCGCACCAACAATAACCACCAAAACTGCAATTGCTATTCTCCACTAAGCGAAATTAAGTCGATGAAAGAGTCACACAATAGATTTTCAGCAATATGCCATACACCCGCCACGGTGTCATAAGGATATCCACGGTAAACCATTGTTATCCATAAATAACCTCGCTAACTATAACAGTATCGTTGGTAGTGCAATACCTGCAAATTATTCTCAACAACACAAACTAATCCTGGATATGGCTGCCACTGAAGCACACCAGCCCCTACACCAGCCTCTTGTACCCTTCCCACACATTATACTCTTCACATTCCATCGCAGTTCCATTATGATAATCGCACTTTAAAAGATAACACGAGGGTGGAACGCTTGTTGACGCTCGTGCTCGTTCTCTCTCTCTCTCTCTCTCTCTCTCTCTCTCTCTCTCTCTCTCTCTCTCTCTCTCTCTCGTTCTCTCTCTCTCGTTCTCTCTCTCTCTCGTTCTCTCTCTCTCTCGTTCTATCTCTCTCTCTGATTTTACATTTTTAACTTGCAGAGGGACAGCGAGCCATAGGTTTAAGACCTGTCTCCCAAGTGCCGACTGACTGGCGTAAAGAAGTCTCTTCATATATATTTATGAATACATCAATATACAGTATCGCGTTTAAGATGAGTAAACACGATGATCTTCCTGTCCATCACCCACTCTTCAGAGCCACTCTTATATGTACTACACAAGTGTATAAATCACCTGTAAAAGTTTGGTTCTTTTATCCAGTGTGTATATGACGCCAAGATTACGACACTCAAGTCTGCCTTAAATGCACCCACCCATCTCTCGGTCCCCACAACACACAAGATTACGACACTCAAGTCTGCCTTCCCTCCACCCACCCATCTCTCGGTCCCCACATTCCCTCACCCAGCACCCAGCGGTATTCCCTCTACCCAGCTCATCCAACTGTCCCTTCTCCTTCTTGTCTGCCTCTCCGTCTGTCCATCTAACTGCAAGCCTCTCCATCTGTCCATCTAACTGCAAGCCTTTCCGTCTGTCCATCTAACTGCAAGCCTCTCCGTCTGTCCATCTAACTGCAAGCCTCTCCGTCTGTCCATCTAACTGCAAGCCTTTCCGTCTGTCCATCTAACTGCAAGCCTCTCCGTCTGTCCATCTAACAGCAAGCCTCTCCGTCCGTCCATCTAACTGCAAGCCTCTCCGTCTGGATTTCATTCTGTATGCACTGTCCAAACCTCCCGTCTATACCAACAGTAATCTCCTGTATTATCTGCGGGCATCTATCCAGCATTCTGAATATTACTCTTGTATATTTAATAGCATTATTTTAATTTTAATAAACAAATCCAAAAATGTCATTAATACTGAAACTTTTGTAGGCACTCTTTGTTATCGTATACTTTGAACCTTATTAGTGTATGTCTTGAAAACCCATTTAGGTAATGAGCTGTGTGCCCTCCTCCCAAGGCTGTGAAAGCATCTCTTGTGATGCTCTTTGTGCTGGGTGACGCCTAGGAGTTTCCACAGACCTCCCATGTACCCTGAGACACCATCAGATTCTTTTAGGAGAATCAGATCATTTTAGGAGAATCAGATCGTGTTAAAACCACCAGGTTTTCTTAAACGTATGAGAGCTCATTAAAAAAAAGGATCAGACCTTCTTAAACGATTATCAGATCGTGTTTGATGAATCAAGGTTTGGCAAAATCCTTTTTGTTCACAGGATCAAATCTTGCTCAAATTATATAACCCAGGTGAGATGGATAATAACGCACCTAAATATGTTTTCGTATTATTTGCATTTTTGTACTTATAGCATTTTTACAACATCGGATTTGCTTAAATAATAAAATCTTGGTAAATTTTAAATAAGGGTAAAGAGGCCAAGACTTACTTCACGACTATTCAATGCCATCCTTTATACATAAGAAAAATTGCCAACAGACCTCGAGATGAGAACCCGAGTAGTTTAGGCATCCTCCTGGAAAGCCAGCTAAACTTTCGACGCACTAGATCACTACTCCATCGTCCCACAGAACGTTAGGTGCCCAGTGAGGGCACTAGACATGCTTCCCTAAAAGTCGGCATCCAAACCTGAGCAGAGGAACTCCATCAAGCATTTAGGGAGATTCAGTGATGACCGCCTAGTGATCGAAGAACCAAATATCCGTAGACATAAATGTTTTGAATCATCTTTAATCGACATTTCAGACACCTATACACAAAATAAAGATAGCTTCTTCACCTCTGAGCATTAGCAAGAGTTCTCCTTAAAATAATAAATCCCGCCATCACATAGCAACCAAGAGTTATTTCCACTTCTTCTATTACTACCTACAAATATGCCAGTAGGCCTACTGCAATGCTTATGCTCTTTCATCAACTCCAAGGCTGAGGGACTGATTACTTCGTCTTTTGTATATAGTTCCAGTCTTCCCATTATGTCCTTAATTTTTTATTGATAAAGTCACTAGATGCCGAAACGTCTACAAATAAAGATACCCAGATGTTGCACATGTATTTAATTCTTCATCTTGTTGGTATTGTATACAATTCATGTATATTTACTGTTTATACAATAACTCAGTCATGAATGAACTCCAACTCTTTGTTCTCTAGTCATAACTCAAAATTTCTTTTCATTTACAATAATTTAGACATTCTCCAGTAACTGATCTGAATCCAATGATTCTAAGTTTAAAAAAAATCAGTAACATTTCAAACTTATAGTCAGTCGTCCGTCTTACGAAATGCATCGGTGTTAATATTTTGACTTCCATTAGAAGTGGCATTCTTCAGTTACTGAGTGGAAATCAATATCACTGTTTAATAAAATTGGTAAATAAGGACTCATGGCGCACAATAACAATGCAAATTTTCCTTTCTGGAAAAACACACCAGGGATGAAAATTGGAAGTCGATCAAGAGTGGCAGTCTCCAGTTATCGCGCGAATTCCAACGTTTCAAAGTTTAACTAATTTAGTATATTGACCATTTTCCTCCCCCACACGAAGTAACCCTAATGGGTATTATCCTCTCCATGAGATGGAACAACCATTAAATACTGAAGCCGTTCAGAAGAAGCAGAATCACACTATTTTACAAGTAAAATTGGTGAATGTGCACACATCTCAATTTCACTCTCGGTAGAAGCAACTTTTTTGAATGCTTCAAACTAAGCAGCAGAAACTTTTGAAAGTTAATGGAACCACTTGAGGTTGTACAACTCTGGTCACACAACACCTGCACATGCCTATAGTTGCATAAATCTTGCCCTCGTTACCGTACACCAACGCTGACAATTTGAAGTTGATCGGATGAGGAATTCTCATGTCATTATGAACGAAACAAAAACTAAATGTTTCTGGAAGAAAATAAAAATAAAATCAACCAACTACAGGTTCCCCTTCGGTTATAGTTAATTATTTCTTGACAAGAAAACCAATAATTCGCATTTTAATAAAAATTTTACTTGAGTTCTCGGATAATTTATATTAATGGTGTTTATGAAGTCCTTGATCTTCTGACGTGTTTAAGTCCGCTATTAATTAAAGCAACTTAATTCTGATGTTACAAGTACTATGATATTTCCTTACACCTCACCTAACAACCTACTTTACCTATTTACATCCATAACATAATAAATAACTCTGTAACTCAGCTATTATGTGCACTATGGAGGGGAGGGGGACTGAGAAGCACTCTAATCAAACAGAATTATCCACAAAGCTCTTGATCCAAGGATGGTAGCAGTAATTTTATACAATGCTGACAAGTTGATTCATTAAGACTACGGTGGTGAACACCTTCATCTAGGCTGAGGGACTGATTACCTCATTCTCTACTGTCTTCAGTTTCAACACCTTCAAATAACCTCTGTATTGAATTGATAGTCACTGGTTACCTTTACCTTTGACCTTTGAAGAGTTTCGAGAGTTTAACTACTCTCGGAGCCAGGCCATGGGCCAGACTCGTCTGGTGCTCGCCTGGTCAACCAGGCAGTTGCTGCTGGAGGCCGCTCCCTCACATACCCATCACAGCCTGGTTGATATGGCACCTGGTGAAGATACTTGTGAAACTGGTGAAAAGTCTTCAAAATAACTATACCAATGTGTTGCACATGCGTCTTATTCATGATCTTGATTCAAGTAATTGAGGTGCTTCCTTTCGTTGGATCAAACCTGATTACCTCTCATTATTCGGGCATTACATATGACCCTTACGGGTTTATCGCGTCCCCACGAATCTATCATCATTAAGTAAATTTAAAGTTGCCTCCTTCCTTTGATCTCCAGGACCGCCTAGAACCAGAGAACTTGTCCTGTGATGCTGACCTTTTCAAAATCCAAACTATGTTATAAAATATTTGGAGTGGTCTTTTACAGTGCCAGCGGGGACGTGATGCCAGAGCCAGCGGGGACGTGATGCCAGTGCTCACCGTGGTTGAGGCGTTCTGTTGACAAGGAACAAGTGTGTAGTCTCTATGGACGGAATGATAAGTTGGTCGTCATCTCTCTACATTGACACACTAATGACTTCTTGCTCCACTCTCTTTTCTCCTTCCCTTTCGCCTAACTCGTTTCCTTCCTCTCCCACCCTCTACCGATTTCTTACCTCTTACTTGTTTTAGCATTCTCCCCCCTTTCCCCTCCCCTTCCCTCCTTCCTCCGTCCCTTTCCTTTCCCCTCTCTTCATTTCTCTCTCTCCCTCATTAAATTCGCCTAAACTTGAGTACTACATCGGCATTCTAAAGTGAGCGACGGAACTCCCAGCTACAATGATGCAATTAAACCACTCAGGTGTGTGATGATGAAGGCACATTATGTCGCAAACATCGAGGAAAATCCTTAATTGTTCTGAACTATTACACGCATGAAACGTGTAATAGTGAAGGCACTAAAGAACATGATGAGGGTACAATGAAATATAATAACATAACAATATACATAGTTTCAAAGTGTGTTAAGTTCAATATTTTCACCGGAAAAAAACTGCGAAATCGAAGAGGGCTTTGACCTCTTGGATTCTTTGACGCTCTTGGCAATGAAAAATAAACAAAAAAAACACATAAAACATACATGATAAAACTAACGTAAATATAACCACTAGCAAGAACAAAATACAACTAATTTATCTGGAACTTTGAAAAAAAGTAGGTTATTTCCGGGCCTCATCATGAGGCGATGGCTCCAAACACACCATATATACCAGCTATCCGATCCTGTTGACTGACGGACCGAAGAACAGATATCTCGAGTTAACAGTCTGCAGTGTAGAGTTATATATTTAGTTACAAAGACTTTACACTGAAAAGAGATGTATGCCTGTCAGTGTATATCCATTCAAATTTTACTTTAATCCCTGTTTAGGTCATTAAAGCATTCTTGACTGGTGGTGAACTGGCGACTAGTAGCCTTAATGACCCTAGTGTAGTCGATCGGATTTAAACCTCATTAACCACTGAATTTGCACAGAAGTCATCAGAGCTACTCTCCTGCTATCTTACACAAAATCATTAGTTTCCACGACAAATAAAATATCTTGGTTCTACTCAACGATTACAACAGGATCAAAACAAATTTGAAATTAGGTGCTAAGCACTTTAAAGATGTATTTTAATGCTGACAGATTCTTGATCAAGAGAATTTGACCTACCCTCCTCTTCCTTGGATCGAACGTGATTGCTGTTTAAAGTTTTTTTTTCTGACATCTTTATTTTTTTGGTAAAATGTGAATATAAATAGTTGTCAAAACAGTTAAGGTTTACTACTTGAAATAAAATATTATTTGGCTTACTTTTCCCACACTTCCTTACAATTACATGATAATAGGTAGCTACAGAACTGCTAAAGTTGACAAGTGTAGCAGCAAGTGAATCCGGCAGCAGGTTTGGTCACAGCTACAATAGTACTTCAATATAAACTGCTACGAAGGTACACTTCTTACTTTCCATTAATACTTCTTCCAAAAACCACTGATATTTTTTGGTATCATTTCTTTTTGCAGCAGTTAAAACCGACCAACATCATAACATGGTCACATAATGTTTGACCTCACATGCATGACCAATATTATAAATTTATTAAATATGGAAATGTTTAAACATGCAAAGACTTCATTTTTATGTTATGAATCATGACCGAGAGCACAAGTTAATGTAATCTCTGAATGTCTATATTTTTATACAGCTTTACTTTAATATTTATGACCTATAACTCATCCGTCAATCTTAAAATGAATAATGAAAATTAATATTCTCTCTCTCCTCTCTATCTCTCTCTCTCTCTCTCTCTCTCTCTCTCACACACACACAAACACACAATCATTGGGTTCAGTGGATTTTTAAATCATTACATATTGGACAGCTTCCAACTGGAACTTAATGACAATGATTCTGCAATTAGCGTCTTTACTTTCAAATAATTGTAGCTTACCCTTTTTCTGTGTGTTTGGTTTTCAGAGTATATACAGCGTTATGGCTTGTCTTGGAGAGTTGCCGTCTGATTCATGGAAGACGTAACATGATCTAACTGCTTTGTTTACTTATTTATTTTATTGTATTGTCGATGTTAGGTTTTGGATTGCACATCAGAGTTCCAAAATGAAATCCCGATGATGGTGATTAAATTTTCACGGAAATGATAAAAAAAATGCATTACAATCAATATTTAAAAAATAGCGCAAAACAATTTATAGCTAAAATAAGGAAATTCATAAAATAAATATATCTTATTCAGAACAGTAAAGCTCGATTATTTAAAACTAATGAGAAGAATAAGGACAGGAGAAGACAGTGATAACCTCCAGGGAGACCTCAAACCTCAATTGACTACAGATGTGTTCCCCTTCCCCCAAAAAAAAAAAATGGCGTGAGTTCATCCCACACAAGTGCAAAGTCATGCAATATGGAGAAGGTGAAGGCAAACCAGACACAGATAGCATGGACGAGGTTGCAAATATCGAAGTAAAAATGGCAGGGAGGTGAATATAATACCAAGCATACTACCAAGATTACTTAAAAATTAATACACTAGCAGCATAAGTAAAATTAGCAAACATTCAGAAAATTGAACAAAGAATATTTTGGAATTTTATTTACAACATATATTAGGCTAATCTTTGAGTAAACAGTTCCAGTATGGAGCCAAAAAATCTGGTCAAGCAGGTGCAGAAGCTAGAAAAGGTCCAAAGGTTTGCAAGTTCCAAAACTGAGAAGAGAGATTAAAGGAGCTGACCCTAACGACAAAGGAAAACTTGATTAAGACATACAAAATCTTAGAGTTAATAGGTCAGACAGGGGAAGAATACTGAATTATGAGGACCCGGCTGAAAGGGACACAGGTTGAAGCTAAAGACACAGATGAGCCATAGGGATGTATGGAAATACAGTTGATTCTTGAACAACACGGGGGTAAGGGGCGCAGACCCCTCGCGTAGTCGAAAATTAGCGTATAACTTTTGACTCCCCAAAAACTTTATTAATGGCCTACTGTTGACCGGAAGCCTTACCGATACATAAACAGTCGATTAACACATTTTGTAGGTTATATGTATTATATAGTGTATCCTTACAATAAAGTAAGCTAGAGAAAAGAAAATGTTATTAAGAAAATCATAAGACAAAATACATTTACAGAACTGTACTGTATTTATCGATACCTCAACTTTACGTCGTCTGTTTACAAGATGAATCATCTGAGTCAGTACCTACATCAATCAAACCATACCACAGGTGGGGATAGATTATTATTATTATAATCAAATAGAAGCGCTAAACCACAGGGGTTATACAGCGCTGCAGGTTATTGTAGGATGCAGGGAGAGTGGGTTGTAAGAGGGAGATGGACGATTAGTAGGGTATGGAGTGCAAGATGACGGTGGATAGTGCAGGGGAGGAGGGTAGCAAGAGATCGAGGTAGAAGGGACTGAGGGAGGTGCTAGAGGTATAATCTTCAGAGTTTGTGTAGTAAGTCAGTTTCTGTCAAAAGTCAATGAGAGAGTCAGGGTTAAAGGAGGGGCCATCTGCAAGAAGGAAGGTAAAGAAAGGGCCGCAGAGCGAAGACGTCGTTGGAGGTAAATTCTGCGTGCTCGTTGATAGAGTGGGCAGTCCAACAGGATATGTCGAACAGACACTGGAACCTGACAATGCTCACAGAGAGGGCAGGGAGCCTCTCCATGAGATACCCGTGAGTAAGACGAGTGTGGCCGATGCGAAGACGGGAGAGTGTAGTCTCCCAACCTCGACATTGGTGACAAGAAGAAGGCCAGAAACCTATAACCGGTTTAATAGAATGAAGTTTGTTATTCAGCAGGTCAGACCAGCGTTGTTGCCAACGGGTGCGAAGGTGGGTAGCAATGACCGCAAAATAGTCCGTGAAAGGAACACCTCTATATGAAACTGGAAGGTCATGTACTGCTGACCGCGCAGCAGTGTCTGCCTGTTCATTGCCCTGTACGTCAACATGACCAGGGACCCAACAAAGACAATATCTTTATGCTTGCTAAAGATACGGCGTAACCAAAGGTGGATACGAAGAACTAGGGGGTGAGGTGTATCAATTTTACGGATAGCCTGTAAAGCACTAAGGGAGTCTGAAACGACCACAAATGGTGATACAGGCATAGATGCACACGGATAAGTGCCACAAGAATGGCATACAATTCAGCCGTAAATATGCTAGCCGAGGGTAACAGATGCCCTCGACACGCTGTCCGGAAACACTGCTGCGAACCGACGCCGCAGATGACTTTGAACCATCGGTGTATACTGCGATGGCAAGGGAATGAGAACGGAAATGGTCTAGAAAGAAAGAGCAGAAGCCGCCGTAGGCAGTTGGGCTTTCAGCAAGGTAGAGGAATAGAACAGACACGGACAGCAGGAACTTCCCAAGGGGGTAGAGGAAAGGGTGAAGCCACATGAACATATAAAGGCGGAAGCTGAAAGAAAGACAAGAGTGAATGCAGACGAAGAGAAAGGGACGAAGTAAACAGGGGCGACGAACAAATAACGAGCGCCTACTAACATCTGTGACAATCCTATACATGGAAGGATTCAGGAGGTCATGAGAGCAACATAATAGCAATGCAATGTGCATCACGACGATCGGACAAGGATGGAATGTTCGCTTACATAGAGGCTCTCAACCGGGAAGAACGAAAAGCACCAAGGCA
>WNWK01046104.1:0-14450 GCA_009830355.1 Cherax destructor | reverse complement strand
CCCCTGCATGCCTGCTACACTCCCTGCATGCCTGCTACACTCCCTGCATGCCTGCTACACTCCCTGCATGCCTGATACACTCCCTGCATGCCTCACACTCTGCATGCCTGCTAGCACTCCGCATGCCTGCTACACTCCCTGCATGCCTGCTACACTTTTTGCATGCCTTACACTCCCTGCATGCCTGCTACACTCCCTGCATGTCTGCTACACCTCTGCATGCATGCTACACTCCCTGCATACATGCTATACTCCTGCATACATGCTACACTCCTTGCATACATGCTATACTCCCTGCATGCATGCTACATTCTTAAATTCCATAATGTGTTTCTCACTTTCTTTACCAAAGGACTGGCACTAGGAGCTTTCTTTGGGTCCATGGTAGCTTATTTAGTAGTCACACACAATAATCAAGGGCCTAAAACAATGAATTATTAATAAATGTTTTGTATTGAACTCCTGGGATGATGTTCACCAAGCATAAACAATGCTACACTGCGTGACAATGTGCGTGGGTGGCGGTCTAGAGGGCTTTGTATGTTGGGGCACTGGTGGACAGGTTCAGTACCAAGCACGCAAAACGGAGGTAATACACAAAAACGGAGGTAAATGTCCCCAAAAAATGCACGAAAACTGAAACACGCGAAAACAGAGATACACGAAAACGGAGGGACCACTGTAATGCCTTCTGTATACTACAGTGGACCCTCGGAAATCGAACACCCCAACTCGCCCTATTATGTAAGTTTATTTTTGTAAGTGCTTTTATAAGTGTATTTTTGGGGTCTAAAAGGACTAATCTAATTTACATTATTTCTTATGAGAATAAATTTGTTTGGTAACAGCACTTCAACAGCATTCTGGAATGAAGAATGTTCGATTTCCGAGGGTCCACTGTACTATGTTGAGGTTCAAAATTATTAGTAAAGCTAATCAGCAACTCTTCTTGATTTATTGTAAATACTCTTCTGCTCTTTTTGTATAGTGTTTAAAAGTGACTCATTTATAATATCTTGTAACATTGCTTAAGTGTGTACGTACTGTAAAGTAGATTATTCTAGCATAACATCCCTCTTCCCACATAAGTGCACAATTTATATTTGTCTTCACACTTCTTGACCTAGTCTCACTTGTGCACTGTCTACATTGTTCTTTAGCTGTATATCTATGTCTTAGAAACCTACTTATCTATCTACGTACATGTATATCTCTGATGCCTTGGTAACTCCCATCTTCGATGGACAATTGCCTCTAAGTGACAAGATGTATGCAAGAGCATCAGAAACATTTGCCAAAAAATAGCACCTTTTGATGACTGTTGTAAAAGATGGAGAATTGTTTGAAGCAAGCACATAAAAGTGGGAAAAGTGGTAGGTAAGAAACATAAACAGATAATAAGTGACAAATACAAAAATTTAGAATGAAAAGGTTTTGATTGAAAGGTCAGTGTAGAGGCTCAGTAAGTGAATCGAGTCACAAGTGAAACTATAACATAAGAGTAGTAAAGGAAACCATCATTAGTGTTAGTGGGCACATTTACTTCCCTTCACAGTAGTGCTTGCGGGCATTAGCTCACTTTGCTATCCAAGATGTTATATGTATATAGTACATGTTTAGTTTTTTCTTATCAACTTACTTTGTATTATTTGTTACAAATTTTCTCTTTTCAATCTTTTTCTTGTTAAGATATCATTCTGATATCTCAGATACATTTCTGGTAGAGTAATAGCACTGCTAACTCCGTAAAGTATTGTGTACTGTACAAGAGAGCTGTATTTTTCTGCATATTTTAACATTCCGAGTATGAAAAGGTGATCCGAGTACATAAAAAGCAAGATATACTCCTGCTGTGTTGACCTTCAACAGACTGTTGTATTGTGTGGCATATGGCAGTCAGGCGACTGAAACTGAGTATGGAGCGGCTACGTCTCCCACCTGCAGAACAGAACACCAGAACCTATGAGGTCATTGAGACCCCAGTTACAGGTTAGCTCCCAACGAGAGCCACACCCACCTCTAAACTTTCTGTGTAAAGCCCTTAAAGCTTAATAAAAAGCAGCTTGATAAAAAAAAAACCATGATTTCACTAATAATTTACTTTTTACCAAGAGGTGTTATAAGTCACACGTCGTGTGTTGGTGTTGCTTTCTTCTGGCATGACAGTTAACAAATCAGTTGTAACTGGCAATGTCGCTGTTATTGCATTCAAGAATAACAGTTTCGAGCTGCATCCAGAACTGTGATTATCAGTGTTTGTATATTAAATTCACAGATTTTTTTTTGGTCTGTGGATAAATGTTTTGTGTTTTACTTTGGAACGTAAGGCAAACATTATTCATTTCTTCCTTGTTACACAGTTTTCAGAAAAACTTCTTTCATATCTTGAACTAGACATGTTTCACCTGATTAGCTTTTCACAGTGGACCCTCGGAAATCGAACATTCTTCATTCCAGAATGCTGTTCAAGTGCTGTTACCAAACAAATTTATTCCCATAAGAAATAATGTAAATTAGATTAGTCCTTTTAGACCCCCAAAAATACACTTATAAAAGCACTTACAATAATAAACTTACATAATAGGGCGAGTTGGGAGTGTTTGATTTCCAAGGGTCCACTGTATTTCTTAATATGAGACAGTATTTTGCTAGTATTGTCTTAATTTTTCATTCACAGTTCTCTCTGAGCAGCTTCAGCCTTGTGTTATTGAGAGCTTTTTTACAGAATCTATTAAATTGGTTAAGACATTTCACTTTCGGTAAATTCCTTAGAAACTTTTTTTTTCAATTACAGTGGACCCTCTGTTTTCGTTCACCTCCAAACTCCAACAATTATGTAAATTTATTTTCGTAAGTGCTTTTGTAAGTGTATTTTTGGGGGGTCTCAAACGACTAATCTAATTTACATTTGTCCTTATGGGAACAAATTCGTTCGGTAATGACACTCAAACAGCATTCTGGAAAGAATTTTCAACGAAAACCGAGGGTACACTGTATGTCTATTGTGCTTCTTTTTTTTTAGTGAGCATTCATGAATTTTGCTATTTTATGAGATTTCATGTTAATTTTTCTCCATTTTATAAAAAAACATTATTTTCTTTACTTCCTCCATTGAATATATAATGGTAATGTTAAAGTACAATATTGTATTAACAAAAATAATTGTAATACAGTAGTGTACTGCTATAGCAACAATAGTAATCAGTATAATATAGTAACTGTGACTAATTATTATGCTGATAATTACCTGAAAGAAAAAGAAGGAAATTTTTAAAGCATTTTCCTTCTCTGGGTCATCTGGCCTTTGTGGGAAATCGCCAGTTTGTTAAAAAGTAATGCAATGAGAGTAATATTTCTTTTAACAAACGGCTGTCGCCCACCAAGGCAGGGTAACACAAAAAAGAAGAAATGTAAAGTTTTCCTTCTTTTTACATTTAGTAATTTATACAGAAGAGGTTACTCTAGCCCCTTGATAGTTGCCACTTACAACATGCATGGCTTATGGAGGAGGGATTCCTTTCCGTGCCTTCATGGAGTAGTAATATTTAATTATCAAAGAAGGTAGAAAATCTAACTTGCAGAAATGACTTCCTTATAAAAGTTTTCTCAAGTGTAGTCTTGAGAAAGTTTGTGCTGCATTGCAAAATGTCTGCCAGTTAGCTTCTCTCTCTGTGTATTGTTTCACAGTACTGTTTATAGACAGGTTTCCTAGCTTTATCCAAATTCACTATTATGCAGTGTCCCATTTCTGTCCATAACTTTGTTTCGGGATTATAAATTTGTTGTGTGTGATTGGTGAAGCTCACAAAATGTATCGAAGATTCTTCTTTTTCTTTTCACAAACCAGCTGTATCCCACTGAGGCAGGTGGTCCAAAAGGAAAAACGAAAGTTTCTCCTTTTAAATTTAGCAATATATACTGGAGAAGGGGTTACTAGCCCCCTTGCTCCTGGCATTTTAGTCACCTCTTACGACACGCATATCGAAGATTCATATATAGAATTAAATGTTGATGTCTTGATTGAGCCTAGCACAGCTGTCATGGGCCTGCTGTACTACTGCATAAAGTGAGAGATACCTCTACCTATTTACACATCATATTAAGGAGGGTGCTTTGCTGTTTGTGAAGGGCTCATGATCCAAGTAAAAGGAGCTACCTTTCTCTTCCATAGATTCAACCTTACTACATCACATTCTCGAGGTTTCTCTATGATTATTATTATTGTTAATTATTTCCTGTAGGCCATGTGTGGGAAATAAATGCTAGTAAATGAAACTTATCTGTTTCTCAATATGCAAAGATGTGATGTAGGGCATAATGACAATGGTTTGTTGGACTATGTATTAGTAGATAAAAGACTTGTGTAGACTTCAGGATGTGCATGTTTATTGAGGGGGCAACAGATATATCGGATCATTTTTTAGTTGTAGCTACAGTGAGTACAAGTACAATGGCATCAATTAGTAAGAGAGATGTGAAAGTTTATAGAGTAAAGGAGGATGCAGTTAGGGTAAGATTTAGGCAACTACTGGTAGAAAGAAGGGTTAGTGAGAGTTTAGGTAATTGGATGGAAGAGGTATGGGGTATTTAAAAATGCACTGTTTTGTTCAGAAGAAGTTTTTTGTATACAAGAGGGTGGGTACAGGAGGGAAGAGGAGCATTTGGTGAAATTATGAGGTAAAGAGAGTAGTAAGAGAAAAAGTTATCATATGAGAGATTTTTGCAAAGCAGAAGTGATATAAGGAGGGAGAAGTATATGGAGAGAAAAAGAGAGGTTAAGAGTGTATGAAGGAATGTAAAAAAGAGAGCAAATGAAAGAATGGATAAGGTGCTGTCAACAAATTTTGGTGAGAATAAGAAAAAGTTTTGGAGTGAAATTAATAAGTTAAGAAAGCCTAGGGAATGAACAGATTTGACAGTTAAAAACAGAAGAGGAGAGTTATTGGATGGGAAGTTGGAGGTATCGGGAAGATGGAGGGAATATTTTGAGCTATTAAATGTTGATGAAGAGAGTCATTGATTTCAAAAGCTTGAGCCTACTTAATATACAAAATATATACAATGGTACCCGGTTTACGATATTTTTTCGTTCCAGAATGCTGTTCAAGTGCCATTACCAAACAAATTTATCCCCATAAGAAATAATGTAAAATAGACTAGTCCTTTTAGACCCCCAAAAATACACTTACAAAAGCATTTAAAAAAATAAACTTACATAAAGGGCGAGTTTGGAGACCATTGTAAACCGGGGTACCACTGTACACTTATTACTGTGCCTACTATATATACAAAACATTAAACTCCAATATCAACCCTCCACTCAAACTCTTTAGACAGCTTCACCAGAACACACAGGTATAACACAAGACACAAAACACTTTTTGACATCCCTCATGTCCATCTCACACTATGCAAAAATGCAATGCACATAAAGGGCCCAAAGTTCTGGAACTCTTTGCCTGAAACAGCAAGAGGTCCCCTGCCCACAAATAAATTTAGGACTAGTATACGTGTACTCAAAAATCATCTCATTTCTCAATAACAACCATACCCACACTATGCTAAACTAACCAAATTTAAAGCAACTCTCCCAAATATTTTATTATCTCTTAACTATTAAGCCATTATTACAAACTTACCAATGTATGTTTGTATCATTAATTGTACTACCTCATATTAATAATAGAATAAACAAACTTAATTACAAACTTAAAAATATATGTTTGTATCATAAATTGTACTACCTCATATTAACAAGAGAGTAAAATATTGAATACAGTGGTACCTCTGGTTACGAGCTTAATTCGTTCCAGAAGGCTGTTCGAGTGCCGATACCAAACGAATTTGTTCCCATAAGGAATAATGTAAATTAGATTAATCCATTTCAGACCCCCAAAAATACACTTACATAATTGTTTGAGTTTGGAGCTGTTCGTATGCCGAGATACCACTGTACAGTGGTACACCGAGTTTCGTACAGCTCCAAACTCGAATAATTACGCAAATGTATTATTGTAAGTGCTTTTGTAAGAGTATTTTTGGGGGTCTGAAATGGACTAATCTAATTTACATTATTCCTTATGGGAACAGATTCGTTTGGAAACAGCACTCGAACAGCCTTTTGGAACACATTATGGGCGAAACTCGGGGAACCATTGTAGTGTACAGTCAACCCTCCTTTTTCTTGTATATCTCTGTTTTTTTGTGTTTCAGTTTTCGTGCAGTTTTTTCAGTGAAATTTTACCTCCGTTTTCAGTGATTACCTCCGTTTTTATTCTTGGAACAGAACCTGTCCACCAGTGGTCTAAGGCGTTGTGTGTTTTCGCTCGCCATGAGGCGGGCCAAAGCATCATAGGTTCGAGCCCTGGCTAGTGCAGTGTAGTTATTGATCAATACAATTCGTTCGTGGTTACAATAATACAGTCATCCCTTGGTTTTCGATTGTCTCAGTTTTCACCGATTTTGGTTTTTGGTGACTTTTTTCGCGGAAAAATTGTCTTAAGTTTTCACTGATTGTCGCAGTTTTCGCCGATCGTATGGGACCTGTCCACCAGTGCCGCGCACATAAAAAGGCCGTAGGCCCACCACCCATGCACCCCCCAGCACCACCCACGCACATTGTAACGCAGTCTAGCATTGTTTATGCTTGAGTGAGCATCACCCCAGGAGATCCTACAAAACATTAACAATTCATTGTTTTTGCCCCTTTATTATTGTGTGTGACTACTAAATAAGCTACCATGGGCCCAAAGAAAGCTCCTAGTGCCAGTTCTTTGGTAAAGAAAGTGAGGAACACCGTAGAAATGAAGAAAGAAATAATAGAAAAATATGATAATGGTGTACGTATTGCTGAGCTCGGCAGGATATAAAAGAAAAACCCATCAACCATCAGTTCTATTTTGGCGAAGAGAAAAAAAATCACGGAAGCTAATGTTGCGAAAGGGGTGAATATGATAACGAAACAGAGATCACAAACAATTGAAAATAGTATGGAGAAATTGTTATTGGTGTGGATAAACCAAAAACTGCTAGCATGTGATAGTGTTGTGCAATCCATCATATGTGAAAAAGCAAGGCAGTTGCATGCCAATCTTGTCAAGAAAATGACTGAAACCAGTGTTGATGTTGATGAATTTAAGGCCAGCAAAGGCTGGTTCGAAAACTTCAAGAAGCGAAGTGGCATACACAGTGTTGTAAGGCATGGTGAGGGTGCCAGTTCAGATAAACATGGTGCTGAAAAATTTGTGCGTGACTTTAAAGAATATGTAGAGGCAGAAGAATTCCAACCCCAACAAGTGTTTAATTGTGACGAAACAGGCCTCTTTTGGAAGAAAATGCCAAGGAGAACCTACATCACGCAGGAGGAAAAGGCAATGAGAGGACACAAGCCTATGAAAGACAGGCTAACTCTATTGTTGTGTTGTAATGCTAGTGGGGATTTCAAAGTGAAGCCTTTACTGGTGTATCACTGAAAATCCCAGTGTGTTCAAGAACTACAGTGTTGACAAGAGTAAATTGTGTGTGTTTTGGAAGTCTAATGCTAAGGCATGGGTCACTAGGGAAATTTTCCTGGAATGGTTTAATCAAGTGTTTGGCCCCAGTGTGAAGAAATATCTATTGGACAATAAATTGCCACTTAAGTGCCTCCTGGTAATGGACAATGCTCCTGGTCATCCTCAAGACTTGGAAGACCAAATGTCTAAGGATTTCAAATTTGTAACAGTGAAGTTCTTGCCTCCTAACACCACTCCTCTCCTCCAGCCCATGGGCCAGCAGGTAATTGCAAACTTAAAAAAACTGTACACCAAAGCAATGTTTCAAAGGTGCTTTGATATGACCAATGACTCTGCATTGACCCTAAGAGACTTCTGGAAGGATCACTTCAATATCTTCCATTGCATAGGCCTTATAGATAAAGCTTGGCAGGAAGTGACTTCCAGGACTTTAAACTCTGCTTGGAGAAAGTTGTGGCCAGACTGTCCCAGAGAGGGATTTTGAAGGGTTTGGGGCTGACCCTGAGAAGCCTATGGAAGTTGTGGAAAGTATTGTGGCATTGGGGAATTGCATGGGGTTGGATGTGAGTGGCGAAGATGTGGAAGAGTTGGTGGAGGACCACAATGAAGATCTAACCACTGAAGAGCTGCAAGAGCTTGAGCTGCAACAACATCAAACCACAACTCAGGAAATTGCTTCAGTGGAGGAAGAGAGATGTAAGGTGCCTTCTTCAGAGATTAAGGAGATTTGTGCAATGTGGAGTAGGGTGCATTCATTTGTGGAGGAACATCACCCCGAGAAAGATGTTCCAATTCGTGCTGGCTACTTTTACAATGACAATGCCATGTCCCATTTTAGGGACATTTTAAAGAGCCGCCAGACACAGAGCTCTCTGGACAGATATTTAGTTCCACAGGTGTGCAGTGACTCTCAAGCTGGTCCTAGTGGGATTAAAAGACAAAGAAGGGAAGTGACCCCAGATGAGGACTTGGTACGTAGAGTCCTTATGGAGGGAGATTCCCCTTCCAAAAAATAGGGTCTTCCCTCTCCCCTCCTCCCTCTCTTCCATCCAGCAACATGTGTCTTCAATAAAGGTAAGTGCCACATTCAGTTCATTCATTTGTGCATGTAAATCTATCTTTAACCCTTTGGGGGTCAACAGGCCTTCTCGGAAACGTGTTCCTGGGGTCGAAAAATATTCAGAAAAAAAAAATTATTTTTTCTTATGAAATGATATTTTTTTTCTGAATCTAAATAGCTAAACAAAAAATTTGCGATCAATACTTATGTCGCGATTACCGCGACTTCTGGTTGGCCGGTAATCGTTTTTTTTTTTTTAAGTTTTCTTATGAATTTTTTTTTGTTTTGTTTTCAAATAACTTTTATGGACTGTGAGACCAATATAAGTGCTGTTTTTCAAATATTCACTCGCTATTTCTTATAAAATAATGCCACAAAGTTTGTTATCACTAGTTTGTTTACAAAACATATTTACAACAATGTACAATTATATTTATAACTATTGTTCAATCATATATATACACATATTGAGTCACTGCAGATGTTTCTAGAAGTTCTGCAGCCTGTGGAAGTCTTTGAAACATGGTTCCATGCACAGTGGTGTTTCACATTCCACACACATAAAACGAGTGTCTTTGTGTTGCTGTGGGCGTCTTTTTGTATGTGCACAGACATAACACCTCTTCTGAGCCTTTTTCTTGCAAGCAGTAGCAGGCAGTTTTGTTAGGAAGTGTTCACCACCAAGCCTCAGACGAGAGGGTAGTTGTTGGTAATTTCGTGGGCGGTTTTCTATTGCAGGTGGTGTTTCTTGGTACTTGGTGATTATTTGCCTGATAACAGACAAACAAAATTTGCCATATGGTGGTTTGTTTGTGGTCTTCAACTTATAAACATTATAAGCATTGAGCATGGAAATGTCCAGAATGTGAAAAAAGAGTTTTATGTACCACTTATAACTCTTGCGAACACAATCAGCAAACCCAATCTGCATGTCACATTTGTCCACTGAACGCATATTGAGAGTGTAGTCCATCACAGCTGCAGATTTTAGAATGGGTTCATCGGTCTCTCTATTCACCCTGCCACTGTCTGCCATTTCATTAGGGTGAATTGATGACAACAGTGTGACATCTCGTTTGTCATGCCACCGAAATGCCATGATATCATTGGCAGCAAACGCCTGCACCTCACCTCTACGAGTGCCTGCATTGAACCTAGGCATATGCTTACGATTTGCACGCACTGTACCGCACACATCTGTCAAGTTCACTCGCAAAAACACTGAGGGAGGGGCTTGTGTATCAGTTATCAGTATATAATATATGCCCCTTGCCAAGATATGGTTCCATCATTGTTCTAACCACATCACCAGAGATACCCAGTAATTTCCTGGTATCTTTCAATGTATTACTTCCAGTGTACACAATAATATCCAATACAAGACCACTGTAGCAATCACAAAGCACAAACAACTTTATACCAAAGCGTTTCCTCTTGCTTGGTATATACTGCTTGAATGACAGTCTACCTTTGAACAGAATCAGTGACTCGTCAATAACAAGCTTCCTGAATGGATAAAAATACATATTGAATTTCTCTTTCAAATACAGAAACACATTCCTAATCTTATATAACCTGTCAGTTCTGTCAGGCCTGGTTTTGTCTGAAAAATGCAACATGCGTAGAAGTAGCACAAATCGATTCACTGGTATAATATCCCTGAAAGCTTGTGTTGCAATCAATCTGTCTGTTGACCAATATGATTTGATACGGTGCTTATACACATGCGGCATAAGCATTATTGTGGCAAAGAAAAGATACATCTCTGCCACAGTTGTCTCCTTCCACTGGTGTAGACGTGATTTTGGTGAAAGAATCGTGTTTGCCATTGTGTAAAAAAGTATCTGTTGCTTTCTCTGATAATGTCTATCAAGGGTTCCAAAGAATAACTGGAAACATTCCAGTTCAGTGGCATTGTTCCCAAGTGGACAAGATGGGTGTAATCCACTGTGACTTTCATCAAACTGATGGGGATTGGGAATAAAATTGTCAGCTTCCTGCCAATCCCATGTGCGGTCTGCTGGTGGGTACTGAATATTTACAGGTGGTTGTGGGGGTTGTGGAAGTGGAGGTTGTAGTTGTGGGGGTTGGTGGGTGGGTGAGGGTTGCCTTTGTTGTAACTGAGCTGACTCAGCAGCGTGGGTGCCAGCATGGTCCACTGCTGGTGCCTCGTGCGCTGCACCACCACCAACACTACCAGTTGCATGCACATTTCTCATACCAATTGCAACGCTATCATCCTCATTTTCACTATCACTTCCTGTTGTACGCCCACGGGATGTACTCAGAGATGATCCTAACCCTTGGAAGAGCATATGGCACACTACCAGAGCGCATATACCGTCGTATATACTGACGCTTCACTGGTGAATATTCCTCTCACTCGCGCTACTGGAACTATTTCGAAGGGCATGGAGTTCATAGTCACTATCAGTATTATCACCATTGCTCACATCTGAGTCCGGGATATGAGTAAATAGGAGTTTCTGCCTTCGTTCTGGTACAACTGGCCGTGAACAAGACGCCACAGCACCAGAGGTGGACGGCTGTGGGTCGTCTGGGTTTTCCTCACTTATACCGGTATTATGGTCACTAGTTTCGGTCACAACCGCCTCAAAACCTTGAAAGTCACCTTCACTGACACCCCCATCACTGTTAGAACTGTCACTGATGAATAAAAGTGTCCCAATTCGCTGAGGAGTAAGGTGTTTCTTGCTGCGAGGCATGGTGGAGAAGTGTACAAAATTCACAATGCACCACTGGGTGCCCAATTTTTCCTACTGCGCACACTGACCGCGCAGACCCATTCTCTCATCCCTAGGCCTACCAGCTGTTTCCCGCTTAATTTGAAGCCGCTAGAATTTACTCATACTAGTACGGCACCAACCCCTGCTCGTAAACGTACTAGTACGGCACCGACCCGAAAGGGTTGAGGCCCCCCAAAATTTTTTTCCAAACTTCTGGGTTTCTGGAACGGATTAATTGAATTTCCATTATTCTTATGGGGAAAATAGTTTTGGTTTTCACCGATTTTGGTTTTAGCTGATCCATCTGGAACGGATTAAAATCGAAAACCAAGGGATGACTGTATATATATACTGCTCGTTGAGCTAGTACACCAAACAGGAGGAGAATGAAATTAGCTTAGAGACGTCCACACCACCGTATGTCCTTTGGTAGTGAGTACAACATTCAGTTCTACTGAATGTGCTACTCTTAAGGATTGTGTGGTTCAGTGGTCTAAGGTGTTGTGTGTTTTCGCTCACCATGAGGCGGGCCAAAGCATCATAGGTTCGAGCCCTGGCTAGTGCAGTGTAGTTATTGATCAATACCACTCATTCCTGGTTACAATAATATATATATATACAGTGGTCCCTCGTGTTTTGGTGATTCCGTATATCGGTGAATTCGTGTTTCGAGCGCTTTTTTCGGTAAATGTTTCCCTTGTGTAGAGGCCATTCCCTCGTGTAGCGGTCCGTACCAGACCTGTCCGCCTGCCTGCGCTTGCACGCCTTGCCGCGCAGGACGCCAGTCTAGCGTTGTTTACCATTGAGAGAACATTACCCAGCGCGCTCTTTCAAACATTCACAATACTTTTGTTGTGTTTATTGGTGGTTCAGTGATTGTCACTGTGAAATAAGTCACCATGGGTCCAAAGAAGCTTCCTAGTGGCACCCCTGTGGTAAAGAGAGTGAGAAACACCATCGAACTAAAGAAGGATATTGTAGAAAAATATGAGAGTGGTGTACGTGTGAGTGAGATTGCCAGGATGTACAAGAAAAACACATCTACTATCACATCTATCCTGGCAGAGAGAAATGAAATCAAGGAAGCTAATGTTGCAAAAGGGGTTGATATGTTAATGAAAAATAGATCGAAAACAGTGGATGAGATTGAGAAGTTGTTGGGGGTGTGGATAAATGAAAACAGATAGCGGGTGATAGTATTTCCACGGTGATAATTTGTGAAAGGCAAGGCAGTTGCATGCAGATCTTGTCAAGACAATGCCTGCAACCAGTGCTGAGGCGAGTGATTTTAAAGCCACCAAAGGCTGGTTTGAGAGGTTTAAGAAATGTAGTGGCATACACATTGTGAGGCATGGTGAAGCAGCCAGCTCAGACAAACGTGCAGCTGAAAAATTTGTGCAGGAATTCCAGGGGTTCAGTAGACACTGAAAAATTTGAACCCCAACAAGTGTTTAATTGTGATGAAACAGGCCTGTTTTGGAAGAAAATGCCAAACAGGACCTTCATTACTCAGGAGCAAAAGGCACTGCCAGGACATAAGCCTATGAAAGACAGGCTAACTCTCATGTTGTGTGTTAATGCCAGTGGTAATTTGAAAGTGAAGCCTTTACTGGTGTATCACGCAGAAAATCCCAGAGCCTTCAAGAAACATAATGTTAACAGGAATAATTTGTGTGTGCATTGGAAGGCTAACACCAAGGACATTTTCGTGGAATGGTTCACTGAGAGTGTTTGGCCCTAGTGTGAAGAAATACCTCCTGGAAAAGAAATTGCCTCTCAAGTGCCTCCTGGTACTGGACAATGCTCCTGCTCATCCTCACAACTTGGAAGACTATTTGTCTGATGAGTTCAGTTTCATCACAGTGAAGTTCTTGCCTCCTAACACCACTCCTCTCATCCAGCCCATGGACCAGCAGGTCATTTCCAACTTCAAAATACTCTACACAAAAGCATTGTTTGAAAAATGCTTTCTTGTGACCTCGGACACTAATTTGACCCTAAGAGAGTTCTGGAAAGATCACTTCAATATCGTCCATTGCATAGGCTTTATAAGTAAGGCTTGGGAGGAGTGACTTCCAGGACTTTGAACTCTTTGGAGACCATTGTGGCCAGGTTGTGTCCAACAGAGGGATTTTGAAGGATTTGAGGCAGACCCTGATGACCCTGTGCCTGTTGTGGACACTCTTGTGGAATTGGGCAAGTCCCTGGGGTTGGATGTGAGTGGTGGGGATGTGGAAGAGTTGTGCAGGAGCACAGGGTAGACCTAACCACTGAAGAGCTGAAATGGCTTCATCAGGAACAGCAACAGACGACATTTAAGGAAATTGATTCAGAGAGGAGGATGGACAGGGTGAGGTAGTAACTTCTTCAGAGATTAAGGAAATTTGTTCCAAATGGGCTGATGTGCAGATATTTGTTGAAAAACACCACCCTGAGCAAGCTGAAGCAAGCCACATCTGCAACATGTTCAGTGACAGAATCTTGCCCCACTTCAGGAAAATGTTGAAAGTCGTCAGAAACAGAGGACTCTGGACAGCTATTTTTCTAGGAAGGAGTCTAGTGACTCTCAAGCTGGTCCTAGTGGCATTAAAAAAAAGAAGAAGTAACCCCAGATAAGGACTTGTTACCTGAAGTCTTTATTGAGGGGGATTCCCCTTCCAAACACTAACACCCTCCCCCTGTCCTCCTCCTTATCTTCCAGATGCCAACAACTCTCTTCAATAAAGGTAAGTAAATGTTATTTATTATTCTGTTGTAGTTATTATTATTTATTATGTACGTATTTAAAATTACATATGTGTTAATAATGTTGTTTGTGTATGTAGAACTATAATTAAAATGTATTTTTTGTGAATATTTTTGGGTGGAACGGATTAATTGTATTTACATTATTTCTTATGGGAAATAAGGTTTCGACTTTCGAGCAATTCGTGTTAAGGCCTAGCTCCTGGAACGGATTATGACCTTTAGTCGAGGGACCACTGTATACTGCTCGTTGAGCTAGTACACCAAACAGGAGGAGAATGAAATTAGCTTAGAGACGTCCACACCACCATATGTCCTTGGGTAGCGAGTACAACATTCAATTCTACTGAATGCGCTACTCTTAAGGATTGTGTGGTTCAGTGG
>WNWK01046103.1:0-14450 GCA_009830355.1 Cherax destructor | reverse complement strand
TGTACTCCCATCTCAAAATACTCATTGTTATTTCTCCTATAAGATAATTCCATTTATTATACTATTCATAATATTTTTATTATTACACATCCGATTCACAAGGCAGGGTGGCCAAAAGAAAACTTTCATCATCTTCACTCCATCACTGTCTTGCCAGAAGGGTCTTACACTCAGTTATAAACTGCAACATTAACACCTCCTTAAGTGCTGAATTTCCCATCTCCAGGAACTAAAGTCCGGCCTGCCGTTTCCTGAATCCCTTCATAAATGTTCTTTGCTATCACTCCAACAGCACGTCAATGATACTCAAAATGCTCAGTTTTTTTTTCCTATAAGATAATCTCAATTTGTACTATTATAACATTGTAATATTACCACCTACTCACCATAAACTAAATACGCATTCTGTAAATTACTTTAAAAAAATACTCAATGTCATTTTCCCAAAAAATAATTTCAATTTTTACTATTAACTACCATCCTACTTGCTGCAATGTAGTGTCACCATATTATAATTAACCAAATGAAATATCATCATATTATGTACATAGTCCATAAGTTTTTAGATTAAGCTGCCCGTTATGCCCTGGCATGTTAGTGGCTCTCCTTGCACTTCTATGTAAATCTCTATGTAAAATTGCGAAGAAATGTGACAGAATGGTCAGTGTGCGCTGTATAAAAAAATCCTGCAGCACGCAGTGCATGAGAAAAAAACTGACCGTGTTTTTGGATTAAAACGCTGACTTTGAGGTGTATTTTCATATAGTATTTATGGTTGTATTCTCTTTTTTTTCGTGGTCTCATATGATAGAATGGAAAACATATTACAGAAATAGAGATGATTTTGATTAGTTTCATGATGAAAACAACCTTGAAATTGAGCTCAAAGTAGCGGAAATGTTCGATTTTTGCCAATGTTCACGAGTAAACAAATCACATCACGCCACGCATCCAATAGTGGTGAGTCTAATATTCTTTCACAAGTGCACTGGTATAAATAATTTAATGAAAAATAAAAAAGATGTAAATTTCAAAATAGGGTCCAGAATAAACAATGCAGACATTCCTGGCACTAAAATAAGATTTTCTCTGTTCATTAGTCACGTCTTTAGTCCACTCTTATATTACTCTTGCTTTCTATTTTAATTTTTTGTTCACTCAAAATATAGAAGATTTACTGTTGTGAAGACTACTATTTTTTGAGTGAACAAAAAATTAAAATAGAAAGCAAGAGTAATATAAGAGTGGACTAAAGACGTGACTAATGAACAGAGAAAATCTTATTTTAGTGCCAGGAATGTCTGCATTGTTTATTCTGGACCCTATTTTGAAATTTACATCTTTTTTATTTTTCATTAAACTGACCAAATTTCCAATTTCTGAACACTTTATCGATTTTTTGGCAGTTTCTTGTACTCAATCGATAGAACAAATGGAGTTCTAAAGAAGTAGCTATGAGTTTGGTCGACTGGAACAATGGAATTGGCCGAAAATAGGGCTCAAAGTCGGCGAAATCGCCGATGTGTATATATCGCAGAGATCACTAACTTTGCGAGAGCGTAATTCCATAAGTTTTCCATCAAATTTCTTACTTTTGGTGTCATTACCATCGGGAAAAGATTCTCTATCATTTCATAAGAAAAAATCATTTTTTTTTTTCAAAAATTTTGCGACACCAGAAGATGCCTTAGGATTTGGGGTTGCAACAGTCAAAGGGTTAATATATTTATAGATGGGGTTGTAAGAGAAGTGAATGCTGGTGTGTGGGATTAGAAGATAAAGAATCTAATACAAAGTGGGAGTTGTCACAGTTGCATTTTGTCTAAAAAACTGTTTTTGGAAGATTCTGAAGAGAAGTTGCAAAGGTAGTTTGGTCCTTTAGAGAGGATGGAACGAAATAGGATGACTTGGAAGGTGTATAAATCTGTAGTGGAGGGAAGGCAGGGTAGGGGTAATCCTAGGAAAGGATAGGGGGTTAAAGGAGGTTTTGTGTGTTCTGGGCTTGTACATGCAGCAGACATTTGTAAGCATGTTAGATAGGAGTGGAGACAGTTTCTGGGACCTGACAAGCTGTTGGAGTGTAAACAAAGTAATATTTTGTGAAGGGATTCAGGGAAACTGGTTAGCTGGACTTGAGTCCTGGAGGTGGGAAGTACAGTGCATGAACTCTAAAGGAGGGGTTTGGGATATTTGCTATTTTTCTGTTTGGAATGACATATGAACTGTCATATCTGTGCACCTCTGGCAAGACAGCGAAAGTGTGAATGATGATAAAAGCATTTCTTTTCGGGTCACCTTGCCTAGGTGGGAGAGGCCAACTTGTTAAAATAAACACACAGACACACACACACACAAAAAAAAAAAAAAATACTAAGAGGAATTGTCAAGTTCGACAGGGACAAAATGTTTCAGAGCTGGGACACAGGAACTTGGTGACACAATTGGAAGTTGAAAACTCAGATGAGCCATAGGGATGTTAGAAAATATTTCTTCAGCCTTAGAGCTGTCAGGAAGTGAAACAATCTGGAGAGTGTAGTAGTGGAGGCAGGATCCATACATAGCTTTAAGAAGAGGTACAATAAAGATCTTGGAGCAGAGAGTGTGTGGATCTATTTGCAACCAGTGAAGAGATGGGGCAAGGAGCTGTGACTCGACCCCTGTAACCACATATAGCTGAGTATACATAGGCACAATTCATCCTTATTAATATACCCAAACTTACACACCTATACCATGGCAGCATTCACCCTCATTAACCCTTTCAAGGTCGAGAGGCCCTCTCCCAAACTCGTTCTCCGGGTCGAAACATTTTCGGAAAAAAAAAAATTATTTTTTCTTATGAAATGATAGAGAAACTTTTTCCTATCATAATGACACCAAAAATATAAAATTTGATGGAAAACTAATGGAATTATGCTCTCGCAAAGTTAGCGGTATCGACGATATTTACGCATCGGCGATTTCAACCACTTTGAGCCCTATTTTAGGCCAATTCCAATGTATCAGTCTACTAAAATTTTAGCTATTTCGCTAGAATTCCATTTGTTCTATCAATTGAGTACAAGAAACCGCCAATTTACCGATTTGAACTACCCAATAAAGTGGTCAGAATTTGGCAATTTGGTCAAAAGATTGCAATTTCAAAATAGTGTCCAGAATAAACGAGATAGACATTCCTGGCACTAAAATAACATTTTATCTGTTCATTAGTCAGGTCTCCAGGCCCCTCTTACATTAGTTTTGCTTTTCATTTTGAATTTTTATTCTCACAAAAAAATAGAAGATTTTCTGTTATGTATACTACTGCATCATTGTAAAAATGGTATAAATAATATCAGTGCACTTGTGCAAGAATATTAGACTCGCCAGTTGATGTGTATTGGACACATGGCGTGATTTGTTTACTCTTGAACATCGGCAAAAATCGAACATTTTCGCTACTTTGTGCTCAGTTTCAAGGTACTTGTCATCGTGAAATCAATAAAAATTATCTCTATTTCTGTAATATATCTTCTATTCTGTCAAATGAGACCAAGAAAACGAGAATAAAACCATAAATACCATACGAAAATAGACTGCAAAGTCACTGTTTTAAATAAAAAACATGGTCAGATTTTTTTTTCCTCATTATGCACTGTGTGGTGCAGGATTTTTTTATACTGCACACACTGACCGCACAGACGCATTCTCTCACATCTAGGCCTACCAGCCTGTTTCTGCTCGATTTGAGGGCGCTAGAATTTAGGCGTACTAGTATGTCAATAACCCTGGTGCATAAGCCGTACTAGTACGGTGAAAACCCTGAAAGAGTTAATGTACCCAATCTTACACACCTTTACCACAGTACTATTTAACTTAACTAATATTCCCCAACTTTCAGACCTTAGTTTCACAGTACTATTCACCTTCACTACTCACCCAGAGTGGCTTCAATCCACAGCTAATGTTCACCCCTCACTATACCCAACCTTATATAACTTTGCAACACAGTACTGTTCATCTTCTCTACTGAATCCTGCACATCTTCACATAAACATTCATCTTCACTAGATAATTCTGACTGACTCATTCACAACTAGCACACTAGTTGGAAAGTTTAGAAAATGTTTCAGCTCATCTTAGACAATCAAGTCATGACTAATTGACCCAGTATTGCCAAGGTAAATACTGAAACCAAAATATGCAGCTATTTTTTTTTTTTTTTATTAACACATCAGCCGATTCCCACCAATGCAGGGTGGCCCGAAAAAGAAAAACTTTCATCATCATTCACTCCATCACTGTCTTGCCGAAGGGGTGCTTTACACTACAGTTATAAAACTGCAACATTAACACCCCTTCTTCAGAGTGCAGACACTGTACTTCCCATCTCCAGGACTAAAGTCCGGCCTGCCGGTTTCCCTGAATCCCTTCATAAATGTTACTTTGCTCACACTCCAACAGCACGTCAAGTATCAAATATGCTCACACATGCTGGAAGTCCAAGCCCCTCGCACACAAAACCTCCTTTACCCCCTCCCTCCAACCTTTCCTAGGCCGACCCCTACCCTGCCTTCCCTCCACTACAGATTTATACACTCTCGAAGTCATTCTGTCTTGTTCCATTCTCTCTACATGTCCGAACCACCTCAACAACCCCTCCTCAGCTCTCTGGATAATAGTTTTGGTAATCCCGCACCTCCTCCTAATTTCCAAACTCTGAATTCTCTGCATTATATTCACACCACACATTGACCTCAGACATGACATCTCCACTGCCTCCAGCCTTCTCCTCATTGCAACATTCATCACCCATGCTTCACATCCATATAAGAGTGTTGGTATAACTATTCTCTCATACATTCCCCTCTTTACTTCCATGGACAAAGTTCTTTGTCTCCACAGACTCCGAAGTGCTCCACTCACCCTTTTCCCCTCATCAATTCTATGATTCACCTCATCCTTCATAGACCCATCTAAATACATTCACCTCCTCCATACTCTCTCCCTCCAATCTGATATCCAATCTGTCGTCACTTAATCTTTTTGTTATCCTCATCACCTTACTCTTTCCTATACAGTGGTCCCTCGGTTTTCGCCGAAAATTTGTTCCAGAATGCTGCTCAAGTGCCATTACCGAACGAATTTACTTCCTTAAGAAATAATGTCACGTAGGTTAGTCTATTTCAGACCCCCAAAAATACACTTGCAACAGCACTTACGAAAATACATTTACATAAATGTTCGAGTTTGGAGATGCACGAAAACCGAGGGACCACTGTATTCACTTTCAATTTTCTTCTTTTACACACCCTACCAAATATATCCACCAACCTCTGCAACTTCTCTTCAGAATCTCCCAAAAGCACAGTGTCATCAGCAAAAAGCAACTGTGACAACTCCCACTTTGTATTTGATTCTTTATCTTTTAACCCCACACCTCTTGCCAAGACCCTCGCATTCACTTCTCTTACAACCCCATCTATAAATATATTGAACAACCACGGTGACATCACACATCCTTGTCTAAGGCCCACTTTTACTGGGAAATAGTCCCCCTCCCTCCTACACACTCTAACCTGAGCCTCACTATCCTCATAAAAACTCTTCACTGCTTTCAGTAACCTACCTCCTATTCCATACACCTGCAACATCTGCCACATTGCCCCCCTATCCACCCTATCATATGCCTTTTCCAAATCCATAAATGCCACAAAAACCTCTTTACCCTTATCCAAATACTGTTCACCTATATGTTTCACTGTAAACACTTGGTCTACACACCCCCTACCTTTCCTAAAGCCCCCTTGTTCATCTGCTATCCTGCTTTCTGTCTTACTCTTAATTCTTTCAATAATAACTCTACCATACACTTTACCAGGTACACTCAACAGACTTATTCCCCTATAATTATATTATTATTATTATTATTATTATTTTCTGAATAACTTTTTTTTTATCTTCATTCTCTTTAGTTTTGGAGTGGAAGGTACCAACCCTTTCCTAAGGTGAAAGGGCTGACTATGCAAAATTTGGTTAGACTGATTTAAAACATTTCTATGTGTATAAAGATAGGCATAGAAACTTTGGTTTTACATATAACTGTCTGCATCCTATGTATGTGGTGTATGTATATGAAAATAGATGAGAAATTTAACACCACAGTCATCGTGATGTCAAGTTGAGATCTATAGTAGTCTCCATTCTTGAGTTAGGTATAAAAAAATTATTTGACCATTATCGGAGTTTTCTTAATCCTAGCACTATGGACCAGAATTAACAGGTTTCCCAGATTAGCCACTGTCATACCAATGAACCTAGATTTTTACACGTCTACTTAGAAAGAAACATTTTCACCATCATTCATACATAATCACTGTCTTTGCAAAGGCATGCAGATATGACAGTTCAGATGTCACACCAAACAGCAAATATCCCAAACCCCTCCTTTAAAGTGCAGGACTCAAGTATGGTTAGCTGGTTTCCCTGAATCCCTTCACAAAATATTATCCTTCTCACACTCCAACAGCTCGTCAAGTTCCAAAAGCCATTCGTCTCCATTCACTCTTAACATGCTCATACATGCCTGATGTATGTCTACCTAATGCCTACCTAAAAATATAAGTATTTCTAAAACAATGAATACAGTAAACCCTTAATTTAACAGATTTTGGAAATATGCACCAAAATCAGATGGGTCAGCTGATTCAGAAACAAGAGAGACAACGTATGATGGTTACAGAATTGTTCATTATTGTTATGATGACAAAATGATTTAATCTCTATTCACTACAATCACGTTACCAGTTCATTAAATTGACGGTTTACCGACCCGTTTGCACCTTCTTCAAGCTCCTGTTGCCCTATTTGTGTTGAAAATTCGCAATCTATTGATGAAAAACAAATGATAAAAAATACTGAACTTAAGAATATTTTCACCTACCTATATATGATACATATAAACAAGTTTCAATAAAGTGATTACTGATAGAGTAAATCCTCGATATATGGACTAATGGGGGATGTTCTGACTATCTGTTAAATCAGAAAAATGTTCAAAAATAAGAAAACAAAAAGGTACTTAAGTACTTTACTGCATGAAATAGAGTACAATTTAATTAATGGATTTTGCCCATTATTTCAAAACTCCATTATATCAAGGCATGGTATACTGAGGATTTACTGTAGTTGTTCCCAAAATCTTCAAAGTGTATATGAGACACAACCAAGGAGGGAAGACATGATTATATCATACTCTACACACAACCATTATTGGAACTCAAATCAGTCACTCAAGATTTAAACGAGATAAATGACACTTTAGTAAAATAAAGTAAGTAAAGTAAATTTTATTTTGTTGCAAATTGTAGAGATATTTGTAGTTACAAACATAAACTGAAGTGCAAGGAGAGCCACTGGCATGCCATGGCATTAGGGGCAGCCTAATCTAATGACTTATAGACTACGTACATAATATTAGAGAAATTGATTGAGTTTTTTCTAGTTATAAAATTGATTTCAAATTACAATATGATGATATTATATTGTAACAAGTGTTTAGGAGGATGGTAATATAAAATTGCGATTATCTTAAGGAAAATAACATAGCATTTTTTAAAGTAATTTATAATATGAGTATATTTAGTTTGGGCTTGAGTAGGGTGTTACATAATAGTAACATGTTAGTAAAAATTGAAATTATATTATAGGAAAATAATATTGAGCATTTTTTAAAGTAGTTTACAGTTATGAGTATCTAGTTTAGGGTGAGTAGGTGGTTTTTGAGAAGAGTCTTAAATTGATTTTCAGACAAGGTTGTTAAATTCAATGTTACAAACAATGAATGCAAATTATTTTCGTAAATTTCTCCTCCTCCAAGTTAATATTCTGCATCTGTATGTCTTCTTTTACACATTATTCAGTGTTAGGAGATATTTTATCACAACTGTTATATATGAAGAAAACATAATGGAGCAAATAAAAACGATTTTTTTTTTAAGAGACTAACTGAAGCCTACATAATTTCTATTGCATAATTTTAACCTTTACACAATATGGTAATTAACAGCAGCAGCCTGTATGCAGGAGGCTAAGTCAAAGTAAGGCACAATAATTTATGTCATTTAATATAGATGTAAATTTCTCCTGAAGCTAATGTGTTTTGTCCAAAAATTGATGAGTTAAAAACAATGAGGAGGTTTTTAAAATTCTTCATTCAAGATCTTTGAAATAAACTAGTATACTACATGAACGGCTCTAGTACTTACACATTAGAACTATCACTAGGATCCTCATCTTACAGCAACTGTATATGAATATGAAAGTAATGATGAGTTCTAAATATGCAATACAGGTGCTCCTTGACTTATGATGGGGTTATGTTCTGACGAACCCACCGTAAGTCAAAAAAAATTTTAAGTCAAAAATATCGCAAGTCGAATATGATATGCTAAATAAATAAGTAATATAAATAACTACTGTCACTGAATAAGTAAATAAATAAATAAATACTGTAACTAAATACCAGTACTGAAAATAAAAAAATGTATATGCACAAGTTATGTACTTGCTGCCTTCGTGCTGGGTGATTATCTTAAGTTTCGCCTCCAAACTAATTGCTTTTGCATCATCGTAAAGTCAAAATATCATAAGTCGAACCATCGTATGTCGGGGAGCACTTGCACAGTGATATCTATTTATCTATTGAGAAGATAGCAGTTCAGTTTCACTGGAGAAACTATTTTGTGGCATAAATAAACACGTGCCATACAACCAATGTGGATGTCTTTCTTTAACCGTTAACCCTTTCGGGGTCAGTGCCGTACTAGTACGTTTTACGAGCAGGGGTTGGTGCCGTACTAGTACGCCCAAATTCTAGCGGCCTCAATTTAAGCAGAAAATGTCTGGTAGGCATACATATGAAAGAATGGGTCTGTGTGGTCAGTGTGCGCAGTATAAAAAAAATCCTGCAGTACACACTGCATAATGAGAGAAAAAAAACTCTGACTGTTTTTTCGATTAAAACAGCGACTTTGCAGTCGATTTTCGTATGGTATTTATTGATGTATTCTCGTTTTCTTGGTCTCATTTGATAGAATGGAAGATGTATTACAGAAATAGAGATGATTTTGATTGGTATGACAATGACAAGTACAGTGGTACCTCGACTTACGATGGTCCCCAAACTCATCCTTTTATGTAAGTTTATTTTTTTAAACGCTTTTGTAAGTGTAATTTTGGGGATCTAAAAGGACTAGTCTATTTTATATCATTCCTTAAGGGGATAAATTCGTTTGGTAATGGCACTTGAACAGTATTCTGGAATGAAAAAATATCGTAAGTCGAGGTACCACTGTACCTTGAATTTGAGCTCAAAGTAGCGAAAATGTTCGATTTTTGACGATGTTCAAGAGTAAACAAATCACACCATGCGTCCAATACACATCAACTGGCGAGTCTTATATTCATGCACAAGTGCTCTGATATTATTTATACCATTTTTACAATAATGCAGTTGTATACATAACAGTAAATCTTCTATTTTTGTGAGAATAAACATTCAAAATGGAAAGCAAAAGTAATGGAACAGGGGCCTGGAGACGTGGCTAATGAACAGAGAACATGTTATTTTAGTGCCAGGAATGTCTGCCTTGTTTACTCTGGACCCTATTTTGAAATTAGCATCGTTTGAAATTTGTGTGAAATTGGAAAATTGCCATTTTCTGACCACTATTTTGGGTAGATGAAATTGGTAAATAGGCAGTTTCTTCTACTCATTCGATAGAAGAAATAGAGTTCTAGCGAAATAGCTATAATTTTAGGAGACTGAAACATTGGAATTTGTCGAAAATAGGGCTCGAAGTGGGTGAAATCGCCGATGCGTCAGTGTCATAGATACCGATAACTTCGCGAAAGCATAATTTCGTTAGTTTTCGATCAAATTTCATAATGTTGGTGGCGTTATGATTGGAAAAAGATTATCTATCATTTCATAAGAAAAAATTAATTTTTTTTTTCCAAAAAATTTTCGACCCCAGGAACACTTTCCTGAGAAGGCCTGTCGACCCCCAAAGGGTTAAAGTATGCTTTATTCACACGTCATATCAAAGTATTACAATTGCATTATATGGATGTTTACCGGTAAAATACTTTTAAGTGTAGTATTATACTGTGTTTAAAATTTAATTTACAAATTTTACTCATGTTACATTTTCTTCCAAAAAATAACCACATTTACGATGTGGTGTACTCATTTCAGCAAATATTCCTCCAACACGGGTGTGGGTTATGGGATGATGCAAACATACAAACTTCGGTGCAAACAGTGAGCCTTTCTAAGAACACTTTCTTACTGGTAAAGGGATGTACAACATTGTGTGTATAGCAACAAAGTGCCCTCTTCATCTACCATGCCTACGCAGCGATGCCACACCAGTAATACCTTCTGGTTTTGTTGAGCACGCTGCTGGCTGATTTCCGTGAGCCCCTTCTGAAGGGAGCTCAGTTCACTTTGAAGATCTAGCAAGTCAGCAATAGCCCCCCCGGCCCCACTTGTCAGACTGGCACTCACTATTCCGCTGTCCCCATTGCTGCCGAACAACCCGCCAAACGAAGACTCCTGCGGGAGAAAAGGCATATATTTTGCATGATGCACAATGTGCACTCTGTTAAATATTTCATTAATATCAGGGATAAAAAGTTTGAATGATCACCAGTAAAATTTCATTAAAGGTGCACTTTGCAGCCATTAACACTGTCCTGCTGCAAAGTCTTCAAACACTTCGCATCTACAAATGTAACATGCATTACTGAAACATAATAAATGGCCATGAAGAATGAAAAATACATTTTAGTGTCAGAGCTTCATGACCCCACTAGGAACAGAACTTGCACACTATCACACCTTTTCCCATTACTCACCCTAAACACCTCCTACCCCTATAAGGTCTCTTAAGTCTTCCTAAAGTTTGACTTGTCATTTCTCAATGTTTATGGCCAGAACTGTCCAGTAGCAGATAGCCAGTGAAAAACAACTGATTTGGGGAGATGGCAGGTCCATCCACAGAAATGCATCTTTCATTCTTTAAAACCATCTATTCAGTGATGGGGTTCTTATGACCCACTAGAAACACTATCAGCAGTACCCCAAAACATAGTGGAGGAAACTAATGAAAGGAGGTGGAAATCTGAGAGTCATATCATAGAGACAAGATCAAAGCTAGACAGGGAACTTTCAAATGGAGAGCCTCAAAAGTGATGGTTAGGATGCAGCTGGAAAGGATTTCTTATTGACAGCCCTCAACAAAGCTCCACATACAGAATTAGTGATCAGCTGAAACCAGCCACTGCTAGAATGACAAGGTACACTGCATTCATAAAAGTTCACCTGAACATGCAACAGCTGGTAAGTAATATTTGGTAATAATAAGTACAGACCCTCCCCAAGTATAATGTGGAGAGCCACCAGTGATAGGGTCTAAGAGATCAAGCTGGCTTACACTTTTATGAGTACCCTGCCAGGTCATACAGGCATGATACTTTACAATAAACCATACCACGGGTATGGTTTATAATGCAGCAAGTATAGACCTGAGACCCAGAGAGGAGCACTTTGATGTCAAGTTAATAGTCCTGATCAAACCAGATTGAAAACTCTGATGGTAAGCATGAACCTAACCCACGAATGGAATGTGTTTCTTCGAATTGATTAATTAGAATCAGGGATTCCCTCCCAAAGTCCAAGGGATAGCCACAATAAATGCCTGACCAGTTCCTGGCAAGCAAATTATGGATCAGAAAGAGATTGACTTACATCAGAAAGAGCCTTGATGATGTCATGAGAAGAAAACAAGAACTAAACGAATTGGGTGTACGAGCAAAAGCTGACTTACTGGTGAGATGTATGATTTCCAACATCACCTCCAGTGGAACTTTGGCTGCCAGGGCCAATGAGCCTGCAACTCCCCTGGTGTTATGGGAGAAAACTGTGGAGGATTACTGCCTAGGTGAATGTTAGATGAAGTGGCATACCCATGTCAAAATCAGCACAATTTTTATTCAAGGCTAAGCCCTCTCCATTGTCATGCAAGTCTTCCCCTTTTCCCTACATTGTCAGTTTGGGAACTTCATCATAATGCTTTGCTTCCCTTGTTTGGAACTTCATAAGCAGGGCAAAGAACAGGAAAAAACTTGCACATGTCCCTGACAAGATTTAAGATAAAATCTATTGCCTGGGTTCACTTCTGTCTTGTTCAACCAGGTTAGGTCACTTTAATTCACCCCTACAGAGCCTGGAGAGAAATAGCATTAAATATCAACAAAATGAAAAAAACATACAAATGCAGTTTGTGACATGACAAAACCCACTATAAGAGTGAATTGCCATCAATAAAGAATCACATTATACTGAATATCTATCTATCTCTCTCTCTCTCTCTAGGCCTTTTATCATGTCCTGATACACTAAAACTTTTATTGATCCCCATCTTCTATCTGGAGGGGGTAAACTATCAGTCTGTGGTGATGTCCTTTGGACCCAAGATGGCACACTGACTCTTTGCATGTATATGTTACTCTCTCTTGCAGTTTTCAGATACTGGACATGTCCTATGACATACTTGTGATTGGTTTTTATTTTTGTTTCTGACCTTGCAGCCTGGCTTCCATATTCAATCATTTAGATATCTTTTTAGTGAGCTCAACTTCACTCTCAATATCCAGAACTCCAGACGATGCTCAGGATGTTTCAGGTGGGATTCTTCATTAATCATGCAAAGTCAATGCTCATCTCAAAGTGTTCCTTGGAGTGGCAGTGGTGCAGGTCAACTTCCCGAACTGCAGACACTCTCTTGCTCTGCACAAGCAGTCTTGTCTTCTCCTTTTTACCCAGGATTTCTTCTTCAAGTCGAAGATTACTGGATGTGGGATGACATCCACCATGGAAGGAAGGGAGAGCTCATGTTTCAGGTTTTGACCCTACCACTCAGCTACCTGTATCATTCTCAGGTAGTAAGAACAGCAAATCAAATCTCTAGGACTCTTCATTGGGATTTGGCATTTGTACTCCTGTCAGAGTTCTGGGAGGTTCTGCAAGGCAGTTGATCCCAGCAAACCTTCCAACTGTTCTCATGAATTTTCTGCATTCACAGAATATCCTCAAGACAGATGCCTCATCCATGGGCTGAGTGCCGCCCAGAAATTTTCAAGCCATGTGGTGTGACTGGCATTCTTGTACAATTCCCTTCTTCATGTGAATTAGAAGGAATCACACTTCCTTTTTATATGAACTGGAAGGAACTGAAGTCATTCAATTCAAAATACGTAGTTCAATGAAGCCCTCTGCTCATGAATTTGACTTTAGACAATTGTTGCGCTCTTGCTCAGCATCAATGTTCTGGGCTCTCAGATACCCATGTCATTCTTCTTCATCACAGAAAAGATTCTGCATTTTTGCAAAAGAGAAAGATCCTTATCCTTCCCTTGCATTTACCAGGATATCTCATTTTTTAATCTTGTAAATTATTTGGCTCGCATGAGTGGGAACTATATCTAGACGTCTTGCAGTCCTGGGTAGCCCACTGGAATATCCTGGATGTGGCTTTGTTTCTACATGGGCGAGTCACAAACTATTGAAATTTTTTCTTTGTTACCAGACCGTTTACCAGCCCTCATCAGCAGATGACAAGTGCTAAATCTCAGAATGGGTCAGGCTCGAACTCATGACAAGTGAGTCCTAAAACTTGCAGGCCAATGAGGTTATCCATTGGACCACACTGGCCTAATAAAATTCAACCAACTAGGCCTTGTGGATAGCACAATGACCTGCGAGTTCTAGGACTCACTTGCCATGGGTTTGAGCTTCACCAGTTCCATGATTTGTTTGCAATTGTGTTATTAAAATTTCATGAGACGTGCTAGAAAGTGACACAGTTACAAAATATTTGTAAAACTGAAAAATTTCTGTCTAAAAATCTTATTTTTTCTATACATTGTTTAACCCTTTGACTGTCGGAGGCCCATCTCTGAAACTGTCATTCTATGTCGGGAAATATTCGAAAAGAAAAAATTATTTTTTCTTATCAAAATGTTAAGATTATTTTTCTGATTGTTTAAATCCCCCCAAAAAAGTTTTGCGATCAGTATTTACCGAGATATAGAGGCGTAAAGTTGGCAAAAAATGAGCCGCGTATGGCAACAGCGGCGAATGCCACTCACTCGGTAAACTTTGGTTTACTTCCTTTCGTAGGTTTCTTGTTTTTTTCACTATTTTATTTTTTTACATAACTTATGTGGCCTGTGAGACCAAAGTAAGGTGCAATGTATATATATACACTCGTTGTATGCAACACAATAATCACACAAACATTAGTATCATTATATCACTCACTCATTTACCCCTACCTCACCTATGGAATCTCTGCATGGGGCTCTACATCAATAACTCATCTCAGACCACTAATAATACAACAAAA
>WNWK01046102.1:0-14450 GCA_009830355.1 Cherax destructor | reverse complement strand
GCCTAAGTTAATAATAATATATGTATTTAAAAAGCCCATTTTTTTTGCACGACTCAATTTCATTTATTTTAATGCGTGGATGAGACAGATTTTCTTTGCATTCATATTTCCATATTGGATCATAATGCATGTATTGAAATTGGAAATGGGGACTATTGTACTTATAACAGCATGCCCAATATTGTATTATCCCTGATACATGTTTTGGAAACATTATAGTGAGATTTTATTACATTTGGTTTTTCAAGGAATTAATGTATCTTATATTTTATTATTATATTTCTTATGAAAATATTAATTTTGAACTGCCAGTCTTGTTTGGGATATTTAAGATTGCTATTACTATTGATAACCATATATCATAATTCTAGATATGATTATTGTTTCAAAATTTATTTCAGATTTTACTATGTTCAGTATCTGAAAAAAATGGTTGGGATGAGGATAAAATAAAGAGCATGCTTTGTATAAAATTAAAATACATCATATACATGTAATGGTGAATATCTTTGAGAATAAATAATAAAAATGTACAACCTTTTTCAGCTTCCCCAAGTCCCCAATGAAGATGACACCTCGAATGACAACACTACATGAAGGGGGAACACACGGGGGCAGCTCCACTCTTACACATGGAGGAGGAGGGAGGAAGAGGGGGACAAGATATGAAGATGAAGGGAGGTGAATGAAAATTTAAATTTTTTAAATAAATTTGTCTAAGAAGATTTTATTACAAAAAAAAAAACTAAGACTGTTTACTTTAAAATTTTTTAAAGTACACAAAGCCCCAAAAGGAAACCCAAACATCAGTAACCCACCCTACCAAGTATGGGCCAGGGTTACTGTAATGTTTCTTCAAACATCTCATGCCCTTTTATTTACATTTGCATCTGACTATTTTTTTAGTAAAATAGGATGAAGACAGGGTTGTGATGTCAATGGCTGTTTAACATATTTATAGGTGGAGTTGTAAAAGAAGTGAATGCTAGTCTGTGGAGAAAAGGTGTGGGGCTAAAAAAAGATGAATCTAGTACAGGAGGCCCTCCACATACGGGGTTAGGGGATAAAAAACCGCAATGATGAAAACTCGCGAAAGTTTTGGGGCGAAAAATGTAAAATATAATAATACTGTACTGTAGTGTTCGGGAAAGTTTTTATGCGCAAATATATTGTGGGGAAAAAGAAATACATTTACTTAGCCTAACAATACTGCTTCCTTAACCTATCGAACCACGAACAATCATAAAAAACATGAAAACATAACATAAAACACATTAAAAACATGAAAAAAAAAAGAAATCCAGCAAATAGGGATTCGCGAATGTTCGAAACTTTTTTGAAAGTGGAACCCCGAATGTGGAGGGCCTCCTGTAGAATGGAGCCGTTACAATTGCTTGTTGATGATGATACAGTTCTTTGGGTCACACAGTGAGTCCTCTTCCAGAGGTCAAGGAGGTCACAAGGTCAAAATTAACTTTTCTTCCAGAAGTGGCAAAGGTTGGTGGAGGAATTTGGGAGTACAGGGCCCCCTCGGTTACGGCCGTAATCCTTTCCCAGAAGCTGGGCCCTAAAACCGGGCCTAAAACTGAAAAAATTTTCCCCTAAGAATTAATGTAAATCCAATTAACCGTTCAGACCCCCAAAAATATTAACAATAAAATACTTTTTTTAAAGACCTATATTTTTACATACAGAAAACAATGAGAAATAAATAAAAAGGTTGGTAGACAGCAACCAACCAGGAGAAACCCCATCCCAAGGGGTTTAAAAACAAAGCCTGTATTTTTTTTAATGATGGTAGGTTTGTGGTGTCTTTTTCCCAAAACATGCAAGATTTCAAAAGTCTTGTTACTTCCTTCCCTTAGGTCACACTACACATACATTACACGTTTATGTATACACACTCATCTGAGTTTTCTTGATTTTATCTTAATATCGGATCATTATTTGGTTGTAGCTACAGTTAGATTTAAAGGTAGAGGGGAAAAAAAAGAAAATGGCAACAGAAAAGTAAGGGGGGTAAAATTTTTAAAAAACTAAGGGAGGAGGAAGTTAGGGTGAAAATAAAGCAACTATTTTGGCAGAAAGGTTAGTGCAAGTAGAAAAGGGGGGGTTGAAGAGGTTTGGGGTTTTTTTTTAAAAAAACGGTATTAGAATGGGGGGCAGAAGTTTGTGGCTATGGGAGGGTGGGTGAGGAAAAGAGGAGTGAGGGTGGAATAAAGGAAGAAAAAAGGGGGGATAAAAGAAAAAAAGGTAGCATGAGGGGTTTTTTACAAAACAGAAGGGGTTTTTAAAGAAGAGCAGAGAAAGGGGACCCCAAAATTTTTCGAAACCCCCGGAAATCGTCCCAATGTAAGTATAATATTGTAATGCTTGGGGAAAAAGGTATTTTTGGGGGTCTGAAATAGACTAACCTAGTGACTTTTTTTCCAAGGGGGTAAATTCTTGGGTAATGGCCTTGAGCAGACTTCAGGAGTAAAGTTTTTTAAACTCGGGGGTCCACTGTATATGGAAAGTAAAAGAAAGGTGAAGAGAGTGGTGAGAGAGTGAAAAAGGAGAGCAGATGAAAGAGTGGGAGAGGCACTGTCAAGAAATTTTGCGGAAAATAAGAAAAAGTTTTGGAGTGAGATAAACAAGTTAAGAAGCTTGGGGAACGAATGGATTTGTCAGTTAATAAAAGAGTAGGGAGTTAGTAGATGGAGAGCTGGAGGTATTGGGTAGATGGCGGAATATTTTGAGGAACTTTTAAATGTCGATGAAAAAGGGAGCGGTAATTTCATGCACTGGCCAGGGAGGTATAACTACGTTTAGGAGTGAAGGAGCAGGAGGTGAGTGTGGAGAGGTGCATGAGGCATTATGTAGAATGAAAAGGGGTAAAGCAGCTGAAACTGACGGGATCATGACAGAAATGTTAAAAGCAGGGGAGATATAGTGTTGAAGTGGTTGGTATTTTTGTGTAAAGGTAGAAAGTTGAAAGTGAACATAGATAAGAGTAATGATGAGGGTATCAAACATTTAAATAAAGAAAAAATTTGGGTATCACATTGGAGAGAGGGATTATGGAAGAAGTAAATGTTTTCAGATACGTATTTGGGAGTTGATGTGTCACGGATGGGTTATGAAGGATGAGGTTAACCATAGAATTGATGAAGGAAAAAGGTGAGTGGTGCGTTGAGGTATGAGAGACAAAAACGTTATCCATGGAGGCAAAGAAGGAATGTACGAAAGTATAATGGTACGAACACTCTTATATGGGTGTGAAGCATGGGTTGCAAATGCTGCAGCGAGGAGGCGGCTGGAGGCAGTGGAGATGTCCTGTCTAAGGGCAATGTGTGGGGTAAATATTATGCAGAAAAAATTTTGGGGTGTGGAAAGTAGGAGAAGGTGTGGAGTTACTAAAAGTATTTGTCAGAGGGCTGAAGGGGGTTGTTGAGGTGGTTTGGTCATTTTTGAGAGAATGGATCAAAGTAGAATGACTTGGAGAGCGTATAAATCTGTAGGGGGAAAAAAGGCGGGGTAGGGGTCGTCTCGAAAGGTTGGAGGGAGGGGTAAAGGAGGTTTTGTGAGCGAGGGGCTTGGACTTCCAGCAAGCATGTGTGAGCGTGTTAGATAGGAGTGAATGGAGCGAATGGTTTTGGGACTTGACGAGCTGTTGGAGTGTGAGCAGGGTAACATTTTGTAAAGGGATTCAGGGAAACCAGTTAATTTATTTAGTTGGACTTGAGTTCTGGAAATGGGAGTACAATGCCTGCACTTTAAAGGAGGGGTCTGGGATAGTGACAGCTGGGAGGGGCTTATTCTCAGCTGTCGTATCTGAGTCTTCAAAACAGTGATTATGTATGAGTGTGGTGAAAGTGTTGAATGATGATGAAAGTATTTTCTTTTTGGGGATTATCTTTCTTTTTGGGTCACCCTGCCTCGGGGGGAGACGGCCGACTTGTTGAAAAAAAAAAAAAAAATGAGGCTCAGGTTAGGGTGTGTAGGAGAGAGGGAGATTACCTCCCGGTAAAGTAGGTCTTAGACAGGGATGTGTAATGTCACCATGGTTGTTTAATATATTTATAGATGGGGTTGTAAAAAAAGTAAATGCTAGGGTGTTTTGGGGGAGGGGTGGGATTAAATTATGGGGAATCAAATGCAAAAAGGAGTTGACACAGTTACTTTTTGTTTATGATACTGTGCTTATGGAAGATTTTAAAGAAAAGTTGCAAGGTTAGTGGATGAGTTTGGGAGGGTGTGTAAAGGTAGGGTTGAAAGTCAACAGAGATAAGAGTAAGGTGATGAGGGTATCAAACTATTTAAATAAAGAGAAATTGGGTATCACATTGGAGAGAGGGATTATGGAAGAAGTGAATGTTTTCAGATATTTGGGAGTTGACTTGTTAGCAGATGGGTTTATGAAGGATGAGGTTAACCATAGAATTGATGAAGAAAAAAGGTGAGTGGTGCTTTAGGTGTCTGTGGAGACAAAAACATTATCCATTGAGGCAAAGAAGGGAATGTACGAAAGTATAGTGGTACCAACACTTATATGGGTGTGAAGCATGGGTTGCAAATGCTGCAGCTAGGAGGCAGTGGAGATGTCCTGTCTAAGGGTAATGTGTGGGGTAAATATTATGCAGAAAATTCGGAGTGTGGAAATTAGGAGGAGGTGTGGAGTTACTAAAAGTATTTGTCAGAGGGCTGAAGAGGGGTTGTTGAGGTGGTTTGGTCATTTAGAGAGAATGGATCAAAGTAGAATGACTTGGAGAGCGTCTAAATCTGTAGGGGGAAGGAAGACGGGGTAGGGGTTGTCCTCAAAAAGGTTGGAGGGAGGGGGTAGAGGAAGTTTTGTGAAGGGATTCAGGGAAACCAGTTAATTGATTTAGTTGGACTTGAGTCCTGGAAATGGGAAGTACAATGCCTGCACTTTAAAGGAGGGGTTTGGGATATTGGCAGTTTTTGGGGACTTCTAAACTGTCGTATTCTGAGCTCCTCTGCAAAGACAGTGATTATGTATGAGTGAGGTGAAAGTGTTGAATGATGAGAAAGTATTTTCTTTTGGGGATTTTCTTTCTTTTTGGGCACCCTGCCTCGGTGGGAGGCAGCCGACTTTGAAAAAAATTAAATACCTTTATTGAAGACTCTTGTTGGCATATTGAAGAATGCATGAGGGAAGAGGGAGTTGGAATCCCCCCCATAAGGACTTCAGGTATCAAAACCCTCTCTAGGGTTACTTCCTTCTTTGTCATTTACTGTGACAGTGCATTCATTACATACCTTAAAATATTTGTAGTCTTAATGTAGGGCGAGAGGTGAGTAGTATTTATTTGTAGGGAAATCTGAAGGCAGCGGTAATGAAGTACACATAGTGTGTAGCCCCCTGGGCACACTACACACCCATATTATTACACTACACAGCCATATTATTACCATGTTCACGGAGTTAATCGTTTTTAACAACTACCTTTAGATTCCATCATAAACAGAGGGGGAAGTAATGAATAATTCATGTCGAGAATTTTAAAAACGCGTATGAAGGGTGGTTACTACACCAGACGCCAGATTTACAGTTTTTCTAACGCTGCATCAGAAAAACGTAATGTTTACCTTCCACCTCCTCCTTGATTCACCGGTACTCACCACTCGATAACATATAAACATTGCATGTTTATATGCTATGTTTATATGCTATATGTTATGTAATGTGTTTCTTATATAATTTTGAAGAAAATATCATAGATGGATTAATGAAAATGTCTATATTAACCTAAAATAAGACAATGTGCCCAAGAGTGATTTATTATGCGTCCAACACACTCATATTTTTCAATAACTTCTTTCTTAAATTCCATCGTTTTTTCACTTTCTTTACCAAAGGAACTTTTTTGGAGCCATGGTTACTTATTTTGCAGTTGCACTTAATGAATAACCACGAAAACAATGAATTATAGTGAAATGTTTGGATGAATGAGCAGAACCTTCCTCACTCTGCCAGAGACACTGCCAGACTGATGCGAGAGGCTGCCAGCAGGCGGTGGATGCGTCCCATTCAGGCCGATAAGCAAAATAACAGCCAATAACTGGTAGCCGAAAAACCAGCCTATAGCGAGTTGGCTGATAAGAGGAACGGCCGATAACCGGGGTCCACTGTACAGCCTCTCCTCACTTAATGACGAGTTCCATTCCTAAGACCACATCGGTAGCGAATTGTCGCTAAGTGAGGAGCATACCATAATGGTAGTGGGTTTGTGTCAACTATCTTTGATATTGTTTTAATGTCACCTTTGCACCGTTTATAACATTTCTGGTATATTTTTAAATGTTTATACAGTAGTGTACTGTATATTGTAATAAACAGAATAGAGGAAATTAGCCCTAATATACAATATTTAGACATTCATACTGGTCAGAGAGCCCATCATATGTCCAAGGCTTCGGTAAACGAGTACGTTGCTAAGTGAGGAGAAGCTATTTTAAAAAAAAAAAAAAAAAAAGAAATTTTAAATAAACATAGAAAAGAGCAAAGTGATTATAGAAACAAAAATTCTTGGTAATGAAAAATTGGAAAGCAGATTGGAGGGAAGGAGTAGAAAGGAAGTGAATGTATTTATATATAGTATTTGGGAGCAGACATGTTAAGTGATGGATCTATGAAAAATGAGGAAAATCATAAAAATAGATGAGGGTGGAGAAAAGGTGGGTGATGTGTTTAGGCATCTATAATAATAATAATATTTTATTTTGACATGATGCATAATTGTAAAATAATATTTCCCATGAGAATTAATGAAAATACAATTAATCTGTTCCAGACAAAAATATCAAAAAAAAAGGGTTTTTTTTTTTTAAGATTAACTATAGTTTTACATACACAAAACAATGAGAACTAAATAAAATGACTAAAGAAATGGATAAATGAACATTTAAATCACTATTACATATCTTTATTGAAGGCAGGAGAGTATTGTTTGGAGACAGAACAAAATACTCCTTCAATATGATGCTAATATCAACTCTATACAGCTTATTTATCTATCACAATTAATATAATATGACATAATAAACAATATAAATAACATAGAAACCTCATACATGTATACACTCTAAAATGAATAAAATATGTCATTACGTATGTGGCTAGTGGTGGCGGCGGCAGGAGTTTGTTTGGAGATAGGACAAAATAGTCTTTCAATATGACACTAATATCAACACTACGGCTTATTTATCTATCACAATTCATCTAATATGACATAATAAACAATATCAATAACATAGAAACACGACATATACTCTAGAATTAATAAAATATGTCATTACGAATGTCACAGTGGTGTTGTGTTTGTTGTTGGGTGTATAAGGGCCACTGAAAGATAAGCCTTACATAGTGGTGGTGAAGGCGGCAGCAGAGGTGGCGGTGTTGTCAGTCGCCCTTATATACCTCAAACAACAATGGAGGAGTTAAGTTTCATGTTGTCATTTTTCTGTCGCTAATCGCTTAACTTACTTGCTACACTGTTAATGCTACACTTTATCGCTGGCTGGCACTATAACCTTTATCGACTCTTGCTGCTTTAGTATCGTACATATCGTAGAATCACTGAAGAAGGCACACTCTTCCCTCTCAGCCCTTTACCAAAGGGCTGGCACTCTGAACTTTCTTTGGCCCCATTCAACCGATAAACGGAAGCCGAAAACCAGCCTATAAGCGAGTTGGCCAATAACAGGATCCACTGTAGAACAATTTAAACAATTTACAATTTGAAGTACAATTGGGTATTTAAAACTATGAAATTTGAACAGTACAATTTTGAAGCATTACAGTTTTACAATAGAACAATTTAAAATATGAAGTATTACAATTTTGTATTAAAAACAATAAAATTTATGGAAAGAAAGTTTATTTTGGAGATAAAAGAAAAGTACCAGAATATAGTAGTAGCAACACTTTTATATGGGTGGGGGGGCAAATTTTTAATGTTATAGGAGGAGGAAGTTAGGGGTGGAAGTATCTTTTTATGAGATATGTTTTTTTAAACCCCTTTCGGGGGCCATAGGCCAAATTACAAAGTGTGCCCCGGGTCCAAAAATTTTAAAAAAAAAAAAAATTGTTTTTTTTTTCATGAAAGGGTAAGAATCTTTTCTGAAGGTAATAAACGAAAAGTATGAAATTTGAAAAAAAATTGGGAAATTATGCTCTCAGCTTTTTTTTACGCAGGGGGATTTTCCCTTTTGACTCTCATTTTAGGCCAATTACTTATTCCAGTCGACCAAATTCTTAGCTTTTTTCCCAGTACAGTAGAACGTCATTTACACGATAGTTACGTTCCTGAAAAGTCGTGTTAGATAATTTCGTGTTAAAAAATTTAAAAAAGAACTAATGAAAAAAATAGGGTTACGTTCCGGGGAGCCCCCAAAAAAGCCAAACAATTTTTTTTAGACCAAAGATCTTACAAAAAAAAAAGTGAATATGTAATTGTAGTTCATTATCGTGATGTATTATGTTGTTTTTACTGCTTAAGACTACAAATGTAATAGAAAAAAAGTATTTCCCTTTAAAATTGTGGGTGCTGGTGTTTGGGGAAATTTTTAAAAAGGGGGAAAAGGGGGGGAGGGGAAAAAAGGTTTTGCTGGCATGGGCTGGTGATTTAAGTAAAGTCTTGAACGAGTCGATTGGTTAACCTTAGTGTCTAACCTTTAAGTCATCAACCCATTCAGTAAGTCAGTCAAGCCATTCAGTAAGTCAGTAAGCATTCAGTAAGTCAGTCAAGCTTTTAGAAAAGTCAGTCAAGCATTTTAGTAAGTCAGTCAAGCATTCAGTAAGCTCAAGTCATTCAGTAACCCCAGTAAAAGTCATTAGTAAGCCCGTCAATTTCATTTTCAGTAAGTCAGTCAAGTCTTTCAGTAAGTCATCGTCATTCAGTAAGTCGCGTCATTCAGTAAGCGTCAAGTCATTCAGTAAGTCAGCAAATTTCATTCATTAAGTCAGTAAGTCATTCAGTAAGTCAGTCAAGCATTCCAGTAAGTTTCAGTAAGTCCATTTCAGTAAGTCAGCGCATTCAGCGCGTGCAGTCAGTCATTCAGCGGCAGTCATTCAGTCGAGTGAGTCAGTCATTCAGTCAAGTGAGTCAGCTGCCAAGTAAACTTTCAGCAGTCAATCAGTCATTAAGTCAGCAGTCATTCACCAGTCAGTCAGTCAAGTCAGCGTCAGTCAGTCACACAAACATGTTTACATTTTTTTATGTGTAAAAAGAACACTTCTTACGGCCCGGATTATTTTTGTCTAATATCTTTGTTTTCTTCTTTAATTCAAGATCAAAACAAAACCTCTTATTCTTCACAAAACAGCTGGCTTGGCCAGGACTTCTTGATGCGTAGGGCGTGAATGCTGGGATGGGGGGGCCCGGGGTGGCTGGGTAAGGCGGGTGGGTCTGCTGAACCACAACAAGACTGCTTGTGAGAAGGTTTTTTGTTTTCCTTCCCCAAAATGTAATATGTTTATTCAGGATACACAGATACAGTTACGAAGATTATATACATAGCAGCATATGTGTAGAGAACCAGGGTAACCCAAAAAGTCAAGTGACTTATATTACATTGACTGACTTTTTTTTTTTATCCCGGTTTCTAAAATATGCTGCTATGATGATTGTATGTAACTGCTTACCTAATTGTGTTGCAGGGGTCGAGACTCAGCTCCTGGCCCCGTGTATCTGAATAAACTTACAGTTTTCAGGAAGGAAAAAAAAATTCCCTTTTCCTCAAAGCATGAGGATTCTTAGGCAGTAAAAACCCTGGGCTTACACTTGAAATCACCTGATGCATTACCAAAAAAAGGGAAGGTGAAGATCCTTTGCTGTCTTAACCTTGCACTTTTCTTTGTGACTGATATAAGTTCGTGTTGGCATTTTCTTCCAGAAAACACTTGTCTCGTCAGCACAAAAAACTTGATGTGGCTAAGCCACCCAAAGGGGCCCCCCCTGACTCAATGGTTTAACCCACCCCGGGCTACCGCGCGCTCAAAATTTTTTCCCCCTGCCGAACCTGAAATCATCTTTGCGTCGTGTAAGATGATAATGTTCGCAAATCTTAAATGTGCAATACCCGTAACGTGCAACATAATCTCGTGCTAAATGGTTTCTGTATTACAGTGGACCCTCGGTTTTTGTTGAAAATTCTTTCCAGAATGCTGTTTGAGTGCCATTAGAACGAATTTGTTCCCAAACAAATTAAATTTGATTATTTGTTTCAAAAAAAAAATATACTTACAAAAGCTCTTTCAAAATACATTTACATAATTGTTCGAGTTTGGGGGTGAACAAAACCGAGGGGCCACTGTTTTTTTTTTTATCATTGGCCAAGAAATTGCCCAGTCAACTGTTTCCTACAAAATAAAGTGATCAGAAATTGGAAATTTAACCAATTTAAAAAAAGTTCAAAATATTCCAATTTCAAAATAGGGTGCAGAATAAACAATACTGGATTCCTGGCATAAACTAACATTTCCTCTTTATTAGTTATGTTATCAGTCTTTACAAAAAGAATTCCATTTTGATTTTTTTTTCACATAATGAATTTTTATTCAAACCAAAAAAAGGAAGATTTCTGATGCAATATTGAATAATTTTATAAATAATATCACCACATTTGTGAACTATATTACACCCACCAACTGGTGCGTATTAGACTCGTGACGTCATTTGTTTACCCTTTAACATTGGCAAAAAATTTTAAAATTTCTGCTACTTTTAGTTCAGTTTCAAGCCATTTTCAGTACTAAAACCAATCAAAATCATCTTTATTTCTGTAATATATCTTCCATTCATCGAATGATACCAAGAAATCAAAACAACTATAAAAAAACATAAAAAAACACTGAAAACGCTGTTTTTAAACGAAAAATTTCGGTCTCAGTTTTTTTTTTTCATTATGCACTTTTGCTGCAGGATTTGTTTTTTGTGGTGCACACTTACCTCATAAATGTATTCTCCATATCTAGGCCCAAATTTACCGCCACAGCTTATCTGAGCTCATGGCGTAGAACTACGGTTTGGATCCTCAACTAAAAACTGTAGAACTATGGTACAGACCCTGAAAGGGTTAAAACTATAATTAACCCTTTCACTGTCGAGACCCCTGCTCACAAACTTGCTCTCAGTGTGAAGAATTTTAAAAAAATTATGTTTTCCAGAATTGAAAGATAATCTTTTCCCAATGGTATTGACACCAAAAGTAAAAAATTTTATGAAAAACTTACAGAATTGTGTTCTCCGGTTAACGGTCTGGCAATATATATGCATCAGCGATTTCCCCCACTTTGAGCCCTATTTTCGGCCAGTTCCATTGTTCCAGTCAACCAAACTCATAGCTTTTCCCCAAAAACTCCATTTGTTCTATCGTTGAGTACAAGAAACCGCCCATTTACCAATTTCAACTACCCAATAAAGTGGTCAAAAATTGGGAATTTTGGGCAATTTCACACAAATTTCGAAATAGGGCCCAAAAATAAACAATGCAGACATTCTTGGCACTAAAATAATATTTTTTTGTTCTTAGTCATGTCTCCGGGCCCCCTCTTATATTACTCTTGCTTTACATTTTGAATTTTTATTCACAAAAAAAATGAAGATTTACTGTTATGGAATACTGCATTATTGTAATACGTAATTTTATAAATAATGTCAAACCCCTTCGTGACTTATTAGACTGGCCAGTTGGGCACATTTGAACGGTGCGTCATTTGTTTACTCTGAACATTGGCATAAAACAAAATTTCTGCTAATTTGAGCTCAATTTTAAGGGACTTTTTATCATGAAAACCCGTCAAAATCATCCCCATTTCTGTAATATATCTTCCATTCTATCAAATGAGACCAAGAAAACGAGAATACAACCATAAGTACCATACAAAATACACCTCAAATTTGGTGTTTTAAACCAAAAACACAGTTGGAGTTTTTTTATTATGCACTGTGTGCTGGGATTTTTATACTCCCCCTGACCCCAGAAACCCCTTCTCCTGTAGGTCTACCAGCTTTTTCCTGCTAGATTTGAAGCCGCTAAATTTTGGCGTATTAATCGTCACCACACTGGCTTATAAACCTTTTCCTATATGTCACTGACACTGGCACGTAAGTCACCACACTTACTTGTAAGCCTCCCCATCACCAACACTGGCTTGTCTGTCCTATACGTCACAGAACTGGCTTATAAGCTGACCTATACGCACCAACACTGGCTTGTAAGCCATACTTATCGTCACCACACTGACTTTAAACCGCTTATACATCACTAACACTGGCTTGTAACCCTACCTATCGTCACCTACGTAAACGGTTAAATAAAATTATGATGTGAAAAAATAGTTTTAAAAACGAACGTTGAAGAAAAGACATTTTTAAAGGGAAACAGGGAAACTTTTTGACAGTCAGTGACTTTTTCGTCATATAAGAATAAAAGAAGAAAAGGGGGGAAATGACTGTATGAGGGACTGACACCTCATACCCCCCTCACCTTCTTCTGTTATTCTCTGTATTGGGCTGAAGAAGTCACTGGCTTTGTTTCCCAAAAAACCCAAATGTCAAAATTTTTCAACTTTTTATTAAAATATTTTATTACATAATTAATTATATCTTTAATAACAACATCTCATAATTTCCACCCTTAATTATATCTTTAATAACAACATATCATCTCATAATTTTCCCCTCATTAATTATATCTTTTAAAAACAACATATCATCTCATAATTTCCACTTTAATTATATCTTTTAAAAAAACATATCATCTGATAATTTCCACTCCTTAATTATATCTTTAATAACAACACATCATCTCTAATTTCCCCTTAATTATATCTTTAATAAAACACATCATCTCTTTTCCATCCTTAATTATATCTTTTAACAACATATCATCTCATAATTTTTCCCTTTAAATTTTACTTTAATAAAACACATCATTTATAATTTCCCCTTTTTAAATTTAAAACTTTAATAAAAAATATCATCTCATAATTTTCCCCCTCACAATTCTCTACAAACATTCATTACAAACACTGCTCTCAAAAAAGATACTTCCATTGCCCCTAACTTCCTCCTCACTGTAACATTAAAAAATTTTCCCCCACACCCATATAAAAGGTTGCGCCACTATATTCCAGTATTTTCCTTTCTTACCCCAAAAAAACAACTTTTTCCATAGATGCCTCAACACACCACCCACTTTTTTTTCCCTCCTTTTCTATTCTATGATTCTCCTTTTTTCAAAATCCATCACTGAACATGTCTTCTCCCAAATATATATAAATACATTCATTTCCTTTTTACTCCTTCCCTCCAATCTGCTTTCCAATTTTTTATTGCCTAGAGGATGAAGTCAGTAGAATGCCAAAAGGGGGTAAAATCTGGAGGAAAGGGAAAGGGGGGGAGGGTTTGTCCCAGGAAGGGATGGAGGAAAGGGTAAAGAGAGAGTGCTAGGGCTTGAGCACCCATCAGGCTTATTTGAGCATTTTGATTGGACTGAATGGAGACCGTAGTTTTTATGGCTTATTAAGTAGGTAAGTTTATTTTGGTACAGGTACAAGGTATACAGGGTAGTTGACATCAATGACATACTACTATATAGGGAAACCGTTTGTTATGCAGGCATTTTGGGCAAAATTGGTCAGTTTTATCCCAGGACGACCCACCCAGTCTACTAACACCCAGGTACCCATTTTACTGATGGAGAAATAGACACGGTGTAAGGAAACAGACAATGTTTTTTTCGCCAGGAATAAAATCGAAACCCCTTTTGGGGGTGAAGCAAGAGCTTCAGATAGTAACATAAGTGTAAATTACTAGGATAACCTAAAAAAAAAAACCAAAGTGGCTTATTTCCAAAGGGTCCTTTAATATCTTATTATTTATAACCTAGTTGTAAAAATACAGTAGAAATTAGTCTGATTATAACCTTAAAAATTAAAATTACTAACATTTATGAAGGGATTCAGGGTAAACTGGTTAGCCAAATTTGATTCCTGGGGGTGGGAAACAGTATAACTGCAGTGTGAAAAAAATTTTTAAATGTTTCAAAACTCCCCAAATGTGTTGCTGGCAAAGAGCAACTGTGACAAACCCCCAATTTTTTTTCTTTTTTTCTAAAAATAATTGGGCAAAAAACAAGTGCCAATGTAGGCATAACTTTTTAAAAAAATACAGTGGACCCCCCGGGAAAGAACACCCCCGGGAAAAGTACAATTTTGTAATATAATATTGTAAGTGCTTGTGGAAGTGTATTTTTTGGGGGGCTGAAATGAAAATTTTTCCAAGGGGAAATTCTTCTGGCACTTGAGCAGGCTTTGGAATGAAGTTTTTTCGTTTCGGGGTCCACTGTACAGTGTACCCTCAGTTTTTGAAACTCCCCAAATCGAACAATTATGTAAGTGTATTTTTGTAAGTGTATTTTTGGGGTCTGAAACGACTAATCTA
>WNWK01046101.1:0-14451 GCA_009830355.1 Cherax destructor | reverse complement strand
TATTTACACTTTGTGGATTGTTTTAACTTTGGAAAAGTAAAGGAGCGAAGGGAAGAAGCTGTTGTGTGAGGTCTAATAGACGAAGAAACATGCGAGCGAGAAGATGAAGATTTGAGAACAGTATGAGGTGCCGAGGTAAGGGTGTCAGAGTCTTGGACTACAAAAGTGTTTGATACAGACGTGACTATGAAAGGTGTAACCACAGTGGAGACTGCAAGAATTGGAACCCCAGAGGTAGGTGGCCTCTTAGTAACTCGAGAATAAGGAATGCTGGGAAGTCTCCCTGGAGGTGTAGATGAGAGACTGGCATGGCATAAGTAAAGCCTTCCGTCTCTTTGAGATAACGGATTTCTCGTTCATTTAAGTAAACTTGGCAAAGACGAAAATGAGATGGGTGGTCTTCATTACAATTAAGGAAAGAGGGAGGTAGACTACAAAACGTACTGATATGGTCTTCGTTACCACCGACTGTACATTCCGCCATGGACCTGCAATATTTCGCTGGATGTCCAAAACACCAGCAATTCCTATACTGTTGTGGTGTAGGGATCAACTTTCGGACTTGTAGACGGTGTCCCGCGATATAAACCGAGGACGGAAGCTCACAGAGGGTAGTGTCTATATGTGTGTCTACTTTCAGAATTAGGAGATCTTGTAGCTCAAGCTGTTCCAGAATGTCGTCACCACACTTCTGGTAATTACGCAGAAGGTAGAGGTAGAAAGACGGTGCCACTACAAGAATTGAGCAAATAGTGTATTTTAATTGCTATAGGAATAGTATCTATGGTGGTAAGGAGAGAATCGTAAACTTGGCTAGCATTTTGTACTGTGACGATGCGTTTCCAGCTCTTGAGAGCATGAAACGTAATATTTCGACCAACATGGCGCAGGAGCGTCTTGCTGATACTATGATCAGAAAGTAAGTCTGAGGAAAATGTCGGCAGTACAGTGAAAAGCTTAATCCATTGTGTACTATGATGTGTAGTATGTAAAGGGAGCGATTGTCGCATTGGTCTTTTCTGAGTAGAGTGAGAGGCATTCAACACAGTGTCATCAGAGAAAGGTCGTGGTCGTTTAGAAGCAGGACTGGAGGTGATCAGTTTTGAGGCGGGTGAACGATCTGAAAATAGTCGCAGCGTATGGGGAAAAGTCCGAAGCATGGTCAAAGATCCTCTTTAATGGGGGCTCCTTGTCGTGGTAAAGTGGCTATCGGTCTGAGGAATTGGACCTCTTGGTCTTCTTCCTCAGACCGAACCTAATTACCCCCCAATCCCCCCTTCTCTTTCCCATCTTCCCCATCCTCCCTTTTCCCTTTCCTCCTCCTCCTCATCCCTCCCTTATTCCCTTCCCATTTTTACCCTGTGAGCTTCTCTCCACAGGCATTCTGGTTCCTAGGTAGGGGGAAGGGTACCGTGGTCCATCCCATTCCATTGAGGTTCTTGGCGGTGGTGTAGTTTGCCGTGGAATCTAGATCACCTTGGGATGTCCTGTTCCCTCTCCAGTATCTTTCGGGCGACTGGTGTATCTCTGGAGGCCACCTTTCGGATTCCGGGGGTGGTGGCTGAAGGAGGTATGCTTTGTGGTGGGTATCCGGCTGCCCTCTCTTTTGTCCGCCGAGGTGGCTCCGTGGATGTGAGGTTGCTATCCCAGATTGCTGGTTTACTGGCATGAAGGGTAGGGTATGGTACGGGTTCCATGCAGCATCTGCACTACTTGCGGTGTTGAGGTCCTCTTGGGCGCAGAGGGGGATTTACGCCCCTTTCATTCCTCCTAGGAGCTATTCCTCCACATTCCCCCCTTTTTTTATTCTTTTTTATTTTTATTTTTTTTCTTGTTTTTTCTTAAAAAAAAAAGAAAGAAAGAAGTAACCTAACCATAGATGCCCTAATCCGTGAACCTACCCCCGGGCCCCTTCTTGATACTGCACCTAGTTCTGACCCTACCTCGATAACAGACAACTCTTTGGACACCTCTAATACCCCTGTACCTCTTGCTGGTGCCGGTTCGTCACCTGCTTCAGGTTCCGAGGTTCTGATTAGCCCTTTTGACACGTCTGACCTTCGCTCTTCTCTGATCTTGATTCCGGCTTCTCCCTCAACGGTGCGGCAATTTTCATATTGCTCGCCCATTACACGTCGGACCACCTCCAGTCCCACACCCAAACGATCTAGACCCTTACATGACGATTCGACACTTCCTTCTCGTTCATCTCAGAAACGACCAGCTCGTCACGCACACCCCCTAAACACTTTGTTTCACACTATTCAATAGACAAAGTTTTTTACTCTACGACCGACTTCTCCTAATACCTATCTTTCAGATCATAGTATTGGTAAGGCTCTGCTATGCCATGTTGGTAAAGATATCTCATTTCACGCTCTCAAGAGCGGCACTCGCATCATCACGGTCCAGAATGCTGGCCAAGCTCGCGATCTTTCTCTTACGACCATAGATACTATTCCTATCACTATTGACAAGCATCATTCTCTCAATTCTTGTAGTGGTACTGTCATTTTACCCCACACCATTGTCCAACGGAATTTCCAGACATGTGGTGATGACATTTTGGAGCAGCTTGAGCTCCAAGAACTCCCTATCCTTAAAGATGACACTTTTGTCCTCCCTGCCAATAAGCGAAGACGTTAACCTTGTAATATAGCTCGTTTAACATTTGACTGCCGTGAACTTCCACCTTCCATTTACATTGCAGGTCAACGTTTGCAAGTTCGAAATGTACCCCTACACCGCAACAGTGTAGAAACTGCTGTTGTTTTGGTCATCCATCGAAATATTGCAGGTCCATAGCCAAATGCCCAGTCTGTGGAGCCGACGACCATGCCATTCCTTCTTGTAATCTACCTCCCTCTTGCCTTAACTATCATGAGGCACATCCATCGTACTCTTGCCGTTGTCAGGTTTACCTGAATGAGCGGGAAATCCGTTGTCTCAAAGTGGTGGAAGGCTTCTCATATGCTATAGCCGTCTCTCATCTACGCCTTCAAGGGAGACTTCCCCATGTTTCCTATTCTCGCATTGCTAAATGTCGCCCCACTTCTGGGGTCCCAACTTCCACGGCTTCTTCTGTGGTTACAGCATCCTCAGTCACCCCTGTCTCGAATCCTTTTGCTGTTCTTGGCTCCGAGGTCCCTACCTCGGCATCCCATACTGTCCATCCCCTTCCTCTACTCACTCGCACAGTTCTGTGTCTACACGCCCTCATCCACCACCTAAGTCTCAGCGCCCCCCTTCTCATAAGTCCGGAAAAAAAATCCCCATTTGCCGGGTTCTTCGCCTCCGACTAGTTCTGCAACGTGTGTGGAAGTTCATCCTCCTCCTCGTACAATATCTTCATCCCCTGTCCCCTCCCAAGTTCCTTGACTGTATCTCCCCAGGCCACTTCCACTCCTGTCCCCTCCCAAGCCACTTCGACAGTTTCCTCTTCCATCTCCTCGCCCTCTACTTTAGTACAGTCTATAGTCTCCCCGATGGTTGCTCACTCTCCTTCCATTTCTAATGTAGTCCCACATTCTGCATCTTTGTCTTCCGAAAATCTGGAAGCTATCGCAGAATTTATTGCAGAGTCTGGAACGTTGAGGGACACTGCTCCACCTTCGGTTCCTCCTCCTCTCTCTTCTCCGTCTACACCCCTCCTTCCTTCACAGTGTCCCACTCCTTCTCTGATTACGAGTCTTCCGCTGCCTCCACACGTGGACTTTTCTAACCCTAGTCCATAGATACCTCTAACTCCGACTTCTATCTTTCTCTCCATAAATCAAATCTTATTTGCAGTGGAATATCCGAGGCCTCAGGGGTAACCGGGGTGAGCTTCAGGTGTTGCTCTCTCAGTTTTCCCCAGTTGGGGTCTGTTTGCAAGAACCCAAATTACAATCCACTGTTATCAGGCCCTTTTCAGGCTATGATTTGTTATATTCATCTGATCCTTTTTCCGATGGAACCTTTAACGAAAGTGCTCTTCTTATACGCACTGGTGTTCCATACCGTCAGCTCTATGTTCCTTCTTCCTTACATTACACCGCAGCTCGTATCCACTTGAATAAGTGGTATACAGTCTGTTCTTTATACCTCTCCCCTTCGCGGGCATTGTCTATCCCAGATGTTGATTTTCTGGTTTCTTCCTTACCACCACCCCTTCTATTACTTGGCGATTTTAATGCACACCATTTTCTCTGGGGAGGGTCGCACTGTGACTCCCGTGGCATTCAGTTGGAGGCATTTCTTGCTTCTCTTCCCCTCCATGTTTTAAATACGGGTACTCCTACCCATTTTGATCCCCGAACTCATTCTTTCTCCTGCATCGATCTTTCCATCTGCTCTTCATCTACTGTCCTTGACTTCACCTGGTCTGTCCTCCCGGACTTACATGACAGCGATCATTTCCCAATCATCCTTAAGTCCCCTCTGTTTTCTCTACCTCCTCATTGCCCACGCTGGCAATTTGACCAGGCGAAATGGGACCTTTACGCACATCTTACTGCCTTTCATGAGGTTCCTACCTCGTCCTCCATTGATGAGGTTTTATATCTCTTTTCGTCCTCCATCTTCACAGCGGCTTCACATTTTATTCCCCAAACCTCGGGCAAGCATCTTCAGAAGTGCGTGCCTTGGTGGTGGTCTGCTTGTGCTCGGGCAGTGCGTTTGAAACGCGCTGCATGGGGCAGGTATCAGTATAACAGAACCACAGAGAGACTCCTTGATTTCAAGCAGAAGAGAGCTATTGCTCGCCCTGTCATACGTGATGCTAAACGCACTTGCTGGCGAGATTACGTTTCTACTGTCACTTCGGCTTCCTCGATGAGTGCAGTCTGGAAGAAAGTGCGGAAATTAAGTGGTAAATTCTTCCCCGACCCGGCTCCCGTTCTTCAGGTTGCTGGTGTCGATATAGCACACCCTCTTGCCGTTGACACGGAAATTGGTAATCATCTCGTCCGCATTTCACAGGGGCTTCATCTATGCCCCTCGTTCCTTTCTTCTAAGTCTGCCAGCGAGTTAAAGCCCTTAGATTTCTCTTCTCTTAGAGAAGAATCCTATAATGTGCCTTTTACCCTTCAGGAACTGGAGGCAACACTCTCTGCTTGCCGATCATCGGCAGCTGGGCCAGACGGCATACATATTCGTATGCTACAGCATTTACATCAGTCTGCTCTTACTGTCCTCTTACGACTCTTTAATCTCATATGGTCGCAAGGAGTTCTTCCCCAGCTGTGGAAGTCTGCTATTGTTCTCCCTTTTCGAAAACCAGGTGCTACGGGACGTGATCCCTCTCACTACCGTCCCATCGCTCTTACCAGTGCAATTTTCCAAGGTGATGGAACGTCTAGTTAATAGACGTTTGATGTGGTATTTAGAGACTCACAATAGTCTCTCCCCTAGTCAGTATGGCTTCCGTAAGGGCCGTTCTGCCATTGACCCCTTGCTGCGCTTGGATACGTATATTCGTAATGCCTTTGCGAATAACCATTCGGTTATCGCTATCTTTTTCGACCTTGAGAAGGCTTATGATACAACTTGGAGATATAATATCGTGGCCCAGGCCCACTCCTTAGGCCTCCGAGGCAACCTACCATTCTTTCTTAAGGCCTTCTTAACTGACAGACCTTTCCGGGTCCGGGTTAGTAATGAACTCTCCCCAGAATTTGTCCAAGCTGAAGGTGTCCCCCAGGGATGTGTTCTGAGCACAACACTTTTTCTGCTTGCTATAAATAATCTGGCATCTGTTCTCTCATCCAATATTTGGTCATCGCTCTATGTGGATGACTTTGCTATAGCTTGTGCAGGTGCTGACTGTCACCTCATTGCAGTTTCCCTCCAGCATGCCATCAACCGGGTTTCTGATTGGGCCACCACTCACGGGTTTAAATTTTCTAGTGGCAAAACTCATCAAATTACGTTCACTAGACGTTCAGTGGTCTCTGATCATCCATTGTACCTATACGGCTCACGTATCCCAGAACGTGATACAGTCAGGTTTCTCGGCCTCCTGTTCGACCGTCGATTGTCCTGGAAACCTCACATTACCTCTCTGAAGGCGACTTGTCATAGCCGGCTGAACCTCCTTAAAACCCTCGCACATCTTTCATGGGGGGCTGATCGTAGAACTCTCCTTCGCCTACATTCGGCCCTAATTTTATCGAAACTCGATTATGGTGACCAGATATATTCGGCAGCTTCTCCTGCCACTCTTTCCAGCCTTAATCCCATCCATCACCAGGGATTACGCTTATGCCTTGGTGCTTTTCGTTCTTCCCCGGTTGAGAGCCTCTATGTAGAAGCGAACATTCCATCCTTGTCCGATCGTCGTGATGCACATTGCATTCGCTATTATGTTCGCTCTCATGACCTCCGCAATCCTTCCATGTATAGGATTGTCACAGATGTTAGTAGACGCTCGTTATTTGTTCGTCGCCCCTGTTTACTTCGTCCTTTTTCTCTTCGTCTGCATTCACTCTTGTCTTCCCTTCAGCTAACGCCTTTATATGTTCATGTGGCTTCACCCTTTTCTCTACCCCCTTGGGAAGTTCCTGCTGTCCGTGTCTGTTCTATTCCTCTACCTTGCGCGAAAGCCCAACTACCTACGGCGGCTTCTCACTCTTTCTTTCTAGACCATTTCCGTTATCATTCCCATGCCATCGCAGTATACACCGATGGTTCAAAGTCATCTGACGGCGTCGGATTCGCAGCAGTGTTTCCGGACAGCGTCGTACGAGGGCATCTATTACCCTCGGCTAGCATATTTACGGCTGAATTGTATGCCATTCTTGTGGCACTTATCCGTATTGCATCTATGCCTGTATCACCATTTGTGGTCGTTTCAGACTCCCTTAGTGCTTTACAGGCTATCCGTAAAATTGATACACCTCACCCCCTAGTTCTTCGTATCCACCTTTGGTTACGCCGTATCTTTAGCAAGCATAAAGATATTGTCTTTTGTTGGGTCCCTGGTCATGTTGACGTACAGGGCAATGAACAGGCAGACACTGCTGCTCGGTCAGCAGTACATGACCTTCCAGTTTCATATAGAGGTGTTCCTTTCACGGACTATTTTGCGGTCATTGCTACCCACCTTCGTACCCGTTGGCAACAACGCTGGTCTGACCTGCTGAATAACAAACTTCATTCTATTAAACCGGTCATAGGTTTCTGGCCTTCTTGTCACCAATTTCGAGGTTGGGAGACTACACTCTCCCGTCTTCGCATCGGCCACACTCGTCTTACTCACGGGTATCTCATGGAGAGGCTCCCTGCCCCTCTCTGTGAGCATTGTCAGGTTCCAGTGTCTGTTCGACATATCCTGTTGGACTGCCCACTCTATCAACGAGCACGCAGAATTTACCTCCAACGACGTCTTCGCTCTGCGGCCCTTTCTTTACCTTCCCTTCTTGCAGATGGACCCTCCTTTAATCCTGACTCTCTCATTGACTTTTTGACAGCAACTGACTTACTACACAAACTCTGAAGATTATACCTCTAGCACCTCCCTCAGTCCCTTCTACCTCGATCTTTTGCTGCCCTCCACCCCTACACTATCCACCGTCATCTTGCACTCCATACCCTACTAATCGTCCATCTCCCTCTTACAACCTACTCTCCCTGCATCCTACAATAACCTGCAGCGCTGTATAACCCCTGTGGTTTAGCGCTTCTATTTGATTATAATAATAATGTTACAAGCAAATTTAGGAAATTTGCTTAGTATAACTGGTATCTTATTTTCATTAATAAGATATCTTGACATGTCACATAGGTTATTATATTGTCTGTCTCTATATTCCGTTAGTGCGGGCAGTAGTGATACAATATGGAACCTGTGCCCTACCCTTCATGCGGGAAAACCAGAGATCCAGGATAGCAAGTTCACATCCAAGGAGCCACCTCATCGGACAAAAGAGGGTGGTCGGCCGCCACCTCCCGGGACCGACAGGCAGCCTCTAGAGGTACACCGTCACCCAAAGAACACCGAAAGCCGGATCGGCACATTCTTAGATGACCAAGTCCACGGCAAACACCATTCCGTTGAAGTCCTTACCGCAATGGAATGGTGTGGACAACGATACCATTTCCCCAACCTAGGTGCTAGAAATCCGGAGGAGAATACCCCAGAGGCCAAAAGTAGAAAAGGAATGAGAGGTGAGGGATAGGAAAAGGTGGGATGGGAAAGGAGGTATGGGAAAGATGGGGTAGGGAAGGGAGTAGTGAAGGGCAGTTAGGTTCGGTCTGAGGAAGAACACTGAAAGGTCTAGTTCCTCAGACCAAGAGCCTCTTTGCCACTGCAAGGAATCATCCCTTTATGAGGTGTATATTGGTAATTGGTAAAACTAAGCATCAACTGAAGGTCTGCATCTTTGACCACTTACAGATCTATTAGAACGAATAGACAAATAAACAAACTCCCATTAAGTGTAATGGGCCAATTTTGTGAAGCCACAGACCACACTGTAGACATTATTATTATATTATAATTATGGGAAACGCTAAACCCGTAGAATTATACAGCGCATGCAGGGGGATGGAAGGTATTCAGGCTCCAATTCCCTAGATGAAGAGCCCCTCACCAGCATCAAGGATGCTGATGAGGTAAGGTAAGACACATAGGCAAGTTTATTCCTAAATGGTACGCCTACACAGTAGGCTTCTTCAGTCGAGTACAGAAAGTAGGCAGGAGCAGTAGAGATGTAAAGACGATGTATCAGTCCATCACCCTTGCAGACGTAGAATTGAGGTTGTCAGTCCCTCAGCCGGGAGAAGAGTTGAGACTTACATACTGTCCGAAGGAGAGGTGCAGATTAGTAGATGAAAGAATGCAATCACTGAGAGGTCACGTCCCTCCTCAGATCTAACCATTCTCACTTGAAAGAGTTGTCCAAAGTGTTTTCTGTACCAAGATGCCATTGCGTTGCAGTGTCTGACAAGGTGAATAAAAATGGTATACAATACCTGTCGGTATTGTATACCATTTTGATATTCCACTGTCGAACACGAACCTCCTTGAGGGACTATAGACATGAAATCATTCACCGTTTCCAGTCAATTCTGGCAAGAGAGGAGTGTGTCTACAAGTCTTTCAGTACAGTTACTTTGTTTCTATTTTTATTCTTTATCTTTGCTTTTGCTTTATTATTTTGATATTTAGCATGTTTAGGTCCGGATCTTATAATTGACATTTTTATTCTCTACAGTGCTTGATGGGATACTTTATTTTTGACACTAGCAGTGCGGGTTTTTCATCTTTCTTATAATAGTCCCATTTCCAAGTAATTCATCAGTCATTTATATATTGACAGTGTAACTACAAAAACAAGGGTTTGAGGAAAAGATGTGACTGGCCATGATTCGAAACCAGGATTCTTGTCCACCCTGAGAGATAAGTCAGACCCTTGATGCCTGAGACCACTATGGCGTACAACGCTAGGCAACCAGTGAATACTTCCAATAACCATGTCTGCCCTATTTCCAGCCACATTTAAGGGATAAGCGACAAGACAAATTTTGTTCTCCTCCCGCTAATACACAGCCTCAGCGCAATTAAGGAAACAGTGGTTTTAGGGCACAGAACATTGTGACTGGCCAACACCTCAGCCCAGAAATCTTTCCAACCCCGCGAGGTAAACCAGTGTCCTGATGTAACCGGTGTTGCAAGTACCTCTTGAGGGAGAAAGGAGCTTCAGCAAGGTGTCCATGAACGCTCCCTAGGATACAATAGTATTTTATACAGTTCTTTGGTTTACGACAATATTATTCATTCTACTTATAAATTACATGTCGACAAAGCATGGAATATACCTTGAATCAAGGACAATAATTCAGATAAATCTCATGTTCAAACCCAGCAAGCTTCTGGGCGTTCAGAAAGCTACATCTCGCTGCTTCAAATTGCTTACGAGTAAGATGGAAAAACCAGATGTCTCAGCAAACTGTTTATTTTCTTTGCTAAAACTAAGTAATTCACATGTTTTGTTAACTTCAGCCAAAAGGAGCATTTATTTTTGAGCACATTTCAATATATACATTCTTATTACTAAATTACTTTGGTTCCAAAAATCTTCAATAAAATGTGAATTTAATAAATTTTGGTGTTAATTCAATCCTTTTTTCTATAAAAAGTTTGAGAGGGAGTGCAAGAGTTGGGATAAATATGGTATGGTATGCACGAGCGAGTAGACACAGGTAGGTCGACCCAGCCTGAGACCATCACACCACGCACTTTAGTTTCATAAAATGTATAACTAAATTTAGTTATATAGAACTAAATTATTAATTTAGTTACTAAAACTACAGACAAGTCACAAACTTTATTCTTCAGACGAATTAAGCACAAATTTCACTTTTCAGTTCTCTGTTACTGCTATTTATGTACAAAGTCTATCAAAATAAGGCTGATAACTCTGCCAAGGGTCAACATGACTCTGAAATCGTAATGACACGATTGCAAACAAACCATACCACGGGTGGAGTTAGAACGCGGTCAGAGAGTCTCAAAACCCAGACCGATGCGTAACGCACTGGTCCAGTGGCTAACGCGTCGGTCTGGAGTTTGAACTCTCTGATCGTGGGTTCTAACCCCACCCGTGGTAATTTCCACATGGGTCATACAGCGCTGCAGGGTACGGTGTGCTAACTGTTTAATATGTTTGATCCGAGACTAGCAAGGATAGAAAGCATTACAGAAGTAGAGTTAGTAAGGGCGATGAGGAGTGCTAAAGGAAGTATAATCAAAGATTGTGGAATAAATCTGTTGCCGTCAAAAAAAAATCAGAGGAAACCTGTGTCAAAGTTGGGGCCACCAGCGAGGCGGGAAGATAAAGTAGGGGTGATAGAGAGGTGAAAACGAAGGAGGTAAATACGACGACCCAATAGAATATGGCAAACTGAAATTGGAACCTGACAATTCTCAGAGTGGAACTGGGCGCCTCTCGATGACATACTCACGAGTTAAGGTAGGTAACGTTTGTCAGGAAACAGGACAAGTGTTTCCTGAAGCGGGTCTTAATCATATGATGATCTACAGTTGGAGCTTTTGGTTATCTAACCGATGCCTTTTGCTGGCTTACCACTCCACCCCTTTAAAAATTTAAGGTTATAATTATATCCATTTGTTTATGAGTGAGACGTGTGTGCCTGATGCGAAGACAGGAAAGAGTAGTCTCGCAATCACGGCATCAATGATAACACCAGAATCAAACACGGCTTCATGGAATCTAATTTGTCATGGATTAACTCAGACCAACTTTAGTGCCAACGGTGGCTACAGATTACAGAAAATATTCTGAGAATTGAATGCCCCTATATGAAACATGACGGTCATGTACCGTTGACCTCGCAACAGAGTCTGCCTGCTCGTTTATGCTAGAAATGCGGAACAACCAGAGATGTAAACGAAAAACTATGGGAAGAGGAGAATTAAATTTGTTATAAATTTCAAAACACTATAGGAGTCAAACTACCACAAATGTGAGGCAGACCTGGATGCAATACGTGTAATAGCTATGAGAATAGCTTACAGTTCAGCTGTAAAAATGCTAGCAGAGTCTAATAAATAACCTCTCAACACTGTCCGGGAACAATGCTGCAAACCCGACACCGTCAGAGGATTTACAACCTCCAGTGTAAACTGGCGGTGGTTAAGAAAAGGAGCAGAAGCAATTGTAGGTATCTGAGCTTTCGTGCACGGCAGTGGGGAAGAACAAACTGTTGAACCCTCCCAGGGAAAGAGAAAATGTAGATGCCTGATAAACATATAAAGGGAAACTGAAGAGAAGTCAAGAGCTAGTGAAGATGAAGAGAAAGTGAAGGAGTAAACAGGAGCGGTGAGCAAATATTGGACATTTACTAATGTCCTTTACTATCTTTACGTGAAGGATCAGGAAGGTCATGAGAGCGGACAAAGTACAGTGGAACCTCGGCAGTCAAAGAGCTCCCTCTCGAACAGGCTCGGTACTCGACCAAACAAACACGACCTGAAAGAACTTCGCTATAAATTATTTTGTGTTCCTTCGCATTTTTTGCTGTTTTTTATTTTATTTGTATAAACAAATCACCATGGGGCCTTCGAAGATTAGTGATAACAGCCAACCAAAAAATTGGTTGGGAAGAATTCGTTAGATAATCGAACGGATCAGCACTCACAGCCTTCTGGAATGAATTAAGTTCGCTACTTGAGTACCGAGGTTCCACTGTATCGGAGGCAATGATCATCACATTGATCGTTCACAGATGAAACATTCGCCTTTCTATGTAGGCTCTCAACTTTTTTTTTTATATTTTATTAATCAAAACTGTGAGAATACAAAAGTAACATGACGGTACTACAGCAAGTACCTCATAAATGCAAAACAATAAATTATCGTAACTTAAGACCAATGAAAGACATAAAACAAGGATGTCCTCAAACTAAACAGTAAGAAAACAACCTAAATATGTAAGTGCCGTGATGCGGACACTTACTCTGCAGAAATATGAACACATTGAACTATATGTACAGAGACATTGGAAACAGCTACCTACATAATAACGCAAACAATACAATACTTGTGGCATAGTTACATCTACAGTACAATATAACATTGTTCATTTTTGTACATATAATTATACCATGGTGTCAAAACATGTGAATACAACATCAAGAATTTCATAAATGCAAACGATACTAATATCACAATGAAGACAAACGATATACGGATAACAGCGTTCGCCTTCAATCTAAGTAGAAAAGAAAACAAACCCAAAAATGTAAGTGCTGTGATGCGGTAACCTACACCGTATACAATCTACATTTTAAATATGTTACGTAGCACCTGTAACCTGTCGTCCAATGGACTGAGACACGCACATTCACGCCATTCACGCTGAGGCCACAATAACACAAAAAACTCACTGGAGTAAAAAACACCCAACCTCACCATAAACACCTGTCTTCCCTAATACTCCAACCTATAACCATTAAGCCAGTAATTACGTGCTACCAACAAAAGTACAATATAATGATCGTTCTAAGTAGTCTCTCAAGTGGGAAGGGAACGAACAACACCTAGACAAACGTAATCCCCGATGATGGATGTGATCGTTTAGAATAATAAAATTCATGGGGGGGCGCTAAACCCGTAGAGATTATACAGCTCCTGTTGGGGGAAGGGGGGGAAGGTATTCAGGCTAATTCAGGGAACTGGGCACTATTACGGAGTATTGTAAAATATGTGTATAAAACGCTCTATAATGTCAGTTTGGAATTTGTTCTGAAACCGACGCGTATTAGTCCGTTTGAGTATCGAACGAATCTTCGTAGGCCCCATGGTGATTTATTTATACCAATAATAAAAAACCCAAAAAAGAGAAGGAACGTAAAAAATTTACAGCGAAGTTCTGGCGGGGTTTTGTTTGTTTGGTCAGTGCCGAGATTTCGAGACAGGAGCAGGACAGGTGCGTGATTAGTACAGAAGAGCAGTGGCTGGGACAAGTCGTTATGGTTTCGCGTTAGTGCAAGTAGGTGGAGCCGATTTTGGGGAATTTAGGCCATAGGTTATTTTAAAATTGGTTTTGGTTTTCATGTTTACCTGTAAAAGGCCCGAGGTGCAGGGGCCTGTCCCCGTGAAGAATACAGTTAATAGTGCTTTTTTCCCACAGGTTAAGAGGCCGGCAGAAGGGATGGGGGAAAAAGGGGGGAAGGGGAAATAAGGTTTTTTAGGTTTACACAAATACTTATCATACATAACGGGGTATGTGTAGAAGGGAAAAACCCAAACAAAATGTGACTTATTTCCATTGGGGTCATGGAATTTTTTTGACTGGGTTATAGAATTCCCCCCAAGCCAAGGTATCGATGATTGGACAGAAATTTTTTTTTAAAAATTACTTAGACTATCAACAAACATTGTCCTATAAAAATGAAACAGATTACGAAAACGGCTAGGCTGCCCCGGCTGACTAACAGCTTACTAAAATCCATTAACAAGAAACATCAATATAAAAAAAATATAGACGGGGGGTTTATACATAAAGATTTTTTTTTAAAAACTATTCATCAGTTCTCACCAAATAATCTTCTTTTTGATTATAATAATAATCACCAAACTAATAAAAAAAAAAAACAATTGTACTACTCCAGCAGATTCACTGAAACAAAGGAGATATAAAAAAAACCCGGAAAACACTCACACAGATTCTGGGCCACAAAAAAAAAAAAAATAGGGATATTGTCCTAACTAAACCAAATGAAACACCACTACAGCCTATTGATACAGTAAACAAAATAAATGACCCCAACCATAGGGCAAAAATTCCCCTAAAATCCCCCATACCAACGCCCGATCAAGTGATTACCTAGATGGGAATTTCCCCCTCCTTTTATCTTGCACCTACTGAACCCACTGAAGTCACCATGGGTAATCAAGTCCAAAAAAAAAACAGGGGAACTGTCTTAAGTCCCACCATTATTATACA
>WNWK01046100.1:0-14451 GCA_009830355.1 Cherax destructor | reverse complement strand
GCCATGAGCGAAAGCCCAACTTCCTATGGTGGCTTCTCTCTCTCTTTTTCTGTACCACTTCCGATCTCATTCTCATGCCATCACAATGGACACTGATGGTTCGTAGTCTTCTGACAGCGTCGAATTTGCAGCAGTATTTCTGGACAGCATCGTGCAAGGGCATTTATTATCCTCGGCTAGCATTTTACAGCTGAATTGTATGCCATTCTCGTAGCACTTATCTGTATTGCATCTATGTCTGCGTCACCATTTGTGGTCGTTTGACTCCCTTAGTGCTTTACAGGCTATAAGAAAATTTGATACACCTCATCCCCTGGTTCTTCGTATCCAACTTTAGTTACGCCGTATCTCTAGCAAGCACAAAGATATTGTTTTTTGTTGGGTCCCTGGTCATGTTGACGTACAGGGCAATGAACTGGCAGACACTGCTGCGTGGTCAGCAGTACATGACCTTCCAGTTTCTTATAGAGGTGTTCCTTTCACGGACTATTTTGCGGTCATTGCTACCCACCTTCGCACCCGTTGGCAACAACGCTGGTCTGACCTGCTGAATAACAAACTTCATTCTATTAAACCGGTTATAGGTTTCTGGCCTTCTTCTTGTCACCAATGTCGAGGTTGGGAGACTACTCTCTCCCGTCTTCGCATCGGCCACACTCGTCTTGCTCACGGGTATCTCATGGAGAGGCTCCCTGCCCCTCTCTGTGAGCATTGTCAGGTTCCAGTGTCTGTTCGACCTCCAACGACGTCTTCGCTCTGCGGCCCTTTCTTTACCTTCCCTTCTTGCAGATGGACCCTCCTTTAATCCTGACTCTCTCATCGACTTTTTGACAGAAACTGACTTACTACACAAACTCTGAAGATTATACCTCTAGCACCTCCCTCAGTCCCTTCTACCTCGATCTCTTGCTACCCTCCACCCCTGCACTATCCACCGTCATCTTGCACTCCATACCCTACTAATCGTCCATCTCCCTCTTACAACCCACTCTCCCTGCATCCTACAATAACCTGCAGCGCTGTATAACCCCTGTGGTTTAGCGCTTCTATTTGATTATAATAATAATAATAATGCCCCCACTATCAACGAGCACACAGAATTTACCTCCAATGTCGTCACCACTCTACTGTCCTCACTTTACCTTCCCTTCTTGCTGATGGACCTCCTTTAACCCAGACTCTCTCGTTGACTTTTTGACAGCAACTGATTTACTGCACAAACTCTGATGATAATGACGACTCTAGCACTCCTCACAACCCTTTCTACCTCAATCTCTTGTTACCCTCTACCCCTGCACTATCCACTACCCCACTGCACTCCATGACCTAATAATCCTCTCCCTCTTGCTACCCAATACCCCTGCACCCTTCCCTGCCCTGCTGTACTGTATGACCCTTGTAGGTTTAGTGCTTCTTTTTTATTATTATAATATGGGTTGAGTGTTTTCCCATGAATGCAGTATAATATTAATTTAGTCATACCCAAGTATACATACATTTAAAATTTGCGCAACTTCCTATACTAACATTGTGCTCAACCTGTATCTTAGAAAAGTGCTGGTATTAACTTTTCAAGAGTTAAACAATACTTTTTCAGCGTATACAATGTTAGGTGTCCTGTGGCTTGGTAGCACACTCAGCTCACATTGGGCATGTTTCCTTACACCTAGGTGTTTTTCAGTTGTGGGTGGCATCCCAGGTGGTAGTATACTTTAGATAGGGCTGGGCTTTGAAATGAGCTGATGTAGGATAACAGCTCTTAGCTTGTAAAATTGATGCATAAAAAAAAATAATTGTTGACTCATTGTATGACAGGATTTGCCTTCTCAATTATATTTACAAAACCTTTTAGGCATTATTATAATGATACTCTTGCATATTAATTTAAAATATTTTTGTAAATAAAGTATAAATTCACTTTTAATACTTGTTTATATATTTCCTTCAAAATATATTTTTTATAAATTAATTTTCTTTTAACTGGACTCGAGTCCTGGAAATGGAAAGTACAAGGCCTGCACTTTAAAGGAGGGGTTTGGGATATTGGCAGTTTGGAGGGACATCTAAACTGTCGTATCTGAGCGCCTCTGCAAAGAATGTGATTGTGTGTGAGTGATGGTGAAAGTGTTGAATGATAATGAAAGTTTTTCTTTTTTTCTTTTTGGATTTTTCTTTCTTTCTGGGACACCCTGCCTTGGTGGGAGGCGGCCGACGTGTTAAAATAAAAAAATCTTAAACCATACAGAATATTTTGTAAGGATTTGGCTCGACTTGGCCAGCTGCCTATACTGTATAGTGAAGGATTGAAGTATTAAAAGATACTAGGTCTTCACTAATAACTTTTGTCAATATGGTCAAAACTATTATTGACAGATTTAAATAGGCTTTAGAAAGAATACAAGGGTTTATCTGTACAAATGCTGCACTATATGACCCTTGTAGGTTTAGCACTTTTTGATTATAATATCTACAAATTAATGAGGTATATAGGACTAACAGAGTAACTGTGGGTCACAGAGCTGCAAACAAAACATTCATTTGAACAGTAGTAATTCAACAGATGACCAAACTATCAGCAGTATCAATACCACCATTTAATGGATAGTAGCTCTGTAACAGTTAGCCATTCCCTTACAAATGGTGTATTATTATTATAATCAAAAGAAGCGCTAAAACACAGGGGTCATACAGCGCCGCAGGGTAAAGTAGGATGCAGGGGGAATGGATTGTAAGAGGGAGAGGGATGATTAGTAGGGTATGGAGTGTAGCAGGGTAGTGGATAGTGCAAGGATAGAGTATAGCAAGAGATTGAGGTAGAAGGGACTGAGGGGAGTGCTAGAGGCATAAACCTTAGAGTTTGTGTAGTAAGTCAGTTTCTGTCAAAAAGTCAATGAGAGAGTCAGGATTAACCCTTAAACTGTCCACACGTAGATATACGTTCACCTGCGTACTGCTCCGAATATTTAAAAAAAAAAAAAAAAAAAATTTAAATGAAGAGGACATTTTTATAAACAGGATAGGCTAAAAAAAAAAAATTTAGGGCCATTACTTACCGAGATATAAGCCCGCCAATTTGGTGCTCGATGTTCACCTGACGGTAACATCAAGTCCTGCCGCTTGCAGAAGTATTGCCGATATACTTTTTTTTTCTAATTTTCATTTTAATTTATATAATTTTTATGTTCTGATAATTACAATTTACAATAGTTCCTGTGATTTCATAGCCAATCTTTGTTCTAACACTACTGAAATAGTACTCAAATAGTCACAATCACACCAACAGGTGAACATTTTCGCCTACCTTGGTCATTGTTACGTTATTTTCCCTTATTATCATCAAGGTTCTACATGTACTAGCATAGGGTATTTACTTAAAAGGTCTTAGGGTAAAAGGAGGACATATTTAGACTAAAAGATACTTACTCAGGTTTAGCTGCTGCATCTGAAAACTATTTGGTCCCTTTTCATTCCTCTCAAAGGTTATTTAAACCAACATTATAAAAATAGAGCTATATTAAGAAGTATATACATATAATATACAGGTCTCCACTCCTAAACATATAATCAGCCTTTCCCAAAGCACATGGCTCAGCTGCCACCTTCAACTCTCTCTTTCTCAACATTTCCCAACCCTCCAGTGTCTTGATACACTGAAGATCACAGAATGTCATGGTAACATCGATCTACAACCCTTCCCATTACCTTTTGGGCACTCATTCAGCCCTGAAGCCAAGATAAGATAAGCACCAACAACAACAGCTCACTCCAGCCGCCATTGTTCTCTCAGGAAGGGATTGTGGGAAGCCAGCATCTCTCTAAGCTCCTCCCCCTCAAAACATCCACATCACTTTGCATCCTCTCAACATATCTTATGTTATTACAATGAGACATGCAACTATATTTTAATTAGTTTATAAAATGTGTGCATTATTTATATAACCTATTATATTGAGAAAATCAGTTAAATCAGCTCTTTTAAAATCTTTAGGGTGGCCTGACCTAAGACCTCATAGCAAATTCTGAATAATTCAATATAATTAGGCATTCATGTTATTTAATTACAACAATACATGCTGGGTTCCAATAGCCCCCATAACAAGTCCATAATACCCCATAACAGTCATTTACTATTGTCTATAAATATATACGAAGTATTTATAGGTCCCAGCAATGTTTTAGACATCCAGGAGTATATATGATACTCCTTGAAGAATGGTGTTATGACAATTGCCAGATAACTACTGATAAGGCAGTGACATTGATGAATGAATGTGTGCAGGGAACCCTCGCTCTTTCACTCTGTATCTATCTATCTGTCTATCTGTGTGTGTCTGTCTGTCTATCTACCTATCTGTCTGTCTGTCTGAATCTGTTTGTCTGTATCTGTCTGTGTCTGTCTAGCTCTGCTTATCTGTCTTTCTGTCTGCCTGTGTGCCTGGAGTATATGAAACTCCTTGAAGAATGGTGTGTTGACAAGTGTCAGATAACTCTTGACAGCCCAGTGACATTTGATAAATGTCAGCAGTGCTGGAGGGAACCCTCCCTTTTTCAATGTCTATCTGTCTGTATCTGTCTGTCTGTCAAGCTCTGATTATTTCTATCTAACTCAACTTATCTGTCTTTCTGTCTGCCTGTGTGTGTGTCTTTCCGTCTGCTTGTCTCAGTCTCAGAGTGTGGCTCGTAAGCCAACAGGTATTATACGCGCTGCAGAAGTGACGATGCGTATTACTTGCCAGTCATGCTTATTATGCCTTATATCTACAAGCATTGTATAGCACTTTGCCTGGAAATTTTGGGTTATCCTAGGTAATTTACACTATGTATAATAACTGTACTTATGTGTACATGTGAGAGAGAGAGAGAGATAGGACATATAGATATAGACAGACAAAGATATAGACAGAGTTATAGACAGATAGAGAGACAGCCAGAGACAGCCAGTCTGCCGAATACATAAGAACATAAGAAAGAAGGAACACTGCAGCAGGCCTACTGGCCCATGCAAGGCAGGTCCATGTCACCCCCCAGCTTAGACCAATGACCCACCTAGTCAGGTCACATCCTCTGAAGGAAGGAGCATGGCATCAGACCTAGTAGCACAAGCTAGTCAGGTCCAACTCACACCCACCCACAGCCACTCATGTATTTATCTAACCTATTTTTACTTTCCTCTTATAAGGGGAGTGTTAATGCGACATGACATCAGTGAATCCCTGGTGTTTGCCACAAATGCTCTAGCTGGCACTCAATTGAACTGGTGCTCTCACAAGGTACTAAGTGGTCCCAGATTTTTTTAATACTGCGCACACTGAGGGCGCAGATCCATTCTCTCATGTCTAGGCGACTCAGGCCTATTGCACTAAATTTGAAGGAATTAAAAATAAAATGTTGATCTACGTTCTGGGCAGTACGCACGTGAACGTATATCTACGTGTGGACAGTTAAGGGTTAACAAATCCATCGAATCCTCTACCTTCCCATCAATACTCAAAATAGCGAGAGTCACCCCCATACATAAAGGAGGAGATCAAACAGACCTGAATAACTACAGGTTGATATCTAACTTACCCCTTCTCTCCAAAATCTTTATAATAATAATAATAATAATAGTTTATTTGGACATGATACAAAGAATTACATTTGGTTATTGAGATTACATGAGGTGTACATGCCAAAAGCCCCTAGTATGCAGGGCATTTTGGGCAGACTTAAAATTAACTTAAAACTAAATTGTAAGAATTTTTGTAGATAGTATACAATGAGTAAAGGTGAGTACTTAAGCTATGATATTTGAACATAGTTTAGATATGACATTTTTTAAACATAGTTTTGTACTTTTGTCTTCATTATAAAATTAATTAAATCAGATTAAACAAATTAAAGCAATAATAATAATAAAATAATAAAAAGTTATGGTTGATAATTTATAAAATAAGTAAAGTTGCATATCTAAGTTATAAAGTTTGAATATAAGTTGAACATATCAATTAATTGTAGCAATTTATTGTAGCAATGCAACTAATTGAGTGAGATAACAATTTAAAACAATTAATTGCATTGCAGTTAGTTTACGTGGTCATTATAATGTAAGTGTTGTGGAAATAATTAGCTAAGTATGTATTATTCATAACAGGTTTTACATTCATTCATTCGTTCATTCATACATTACATTCAATTGATTAGTCAGGTTTTTACGTTAAGGGATTATTCTACTTTGCTGGGAATGTTTGATATGGAGCAATTAGCTTTGGGTGAGAAGGTGGTTTTTAGCATCGTTTTGAATTGGGGTACAGGTAGGGTTTCTTTGGCAATGACAGGTAATGAATTCCAAATTTTCGTGCCTTTATATGCATTGAGTTTTTACATAGTGTTAGGTGGACACGGGAACATCGAGGAGTGATCTGTGTCTAGTGTTATGGTCATGTGTCCTGTTAAAATTAGTAAGGAGAAGTTTGAGTGGTGGATTAATATTTGCATAGAGTGTTCTATGTATGTAATAAGTATGGATGTCTTGTATGGTGAGTAAGTTTAGGTTTTTGAATATTGGTGGAGTATGTTGCCTGGAGTGAGAATTTGTTATCATTCTAACTGCTGCCTTTTGTGTGTTATTAGTGGTCTGAGATGAGTTATTGATGTAGAGCCCCATGCGCAGATTCCATAGGTGAGGTAGGGGTAAATGAGTGAGTGATATAGGGTAAGGAGAGCTGGTTGTGGAACATAGTACCGTATCTTGGATAGTATTCCCACGGTCTTTGAGACTTTCTTGGAGATTTGTTGTATATGTGTCTGAAATTTGAGGCCACTGTCAAGATGGATTCCTAAGAATTTTCCCTCTGTGAGTTTTGCGATAGGGGACCCGTTTATCATTATGTTAAGTGGTGCGTTTGTAGCTCTGTTCCCAAACTGGATAAAATAGGTTTTATCAATATTGAGAGTAAGTTTGTTGGTCATCATCCAGGTAGATATTTTCTGGCAATTCAGTATTTGAAAAATTAATTCATAGACAAATATATTCCTACCACACCTCCAACAACGTACTCAACCACTGTCAATTTGGATTCAGGCCTAATAAAAATACAAATGATGCCATTATACACATGTTAGAAATAATTTACACTGCTCTTGAGAAAAATGAAATCCCAGTGGGAATCTTCATTGATTTACGTAAAGCTTTTGATAGTTGACCATGATCTGTTACACCTAAAATTATCACACTATGGTATAAGAGGGCACTCCCTCAACTACCTAAAATCATACCTTAGTAACAGAAACCAATATGTGTACACAAATGGAGCTAGCTCTACCGTGCAAACTATTACTATTACTATTCCCACAGGGAAGTGTTCTTGGCCCACTTCTCTTTCTCATTTACATTAACGACCTACCAAATGCATCTCAACTACTCAAACCCATACTATTTGCAGATGACACTACATACGTTATCTCGCACACAAGCCCAGACATACTAGCCAACACTGTAAATACTGAATTGCAGAAAATATCTGCCTGGATGATGACTAACAAACTTACTCTCAATATTGATAAAACCTATTTTATTTAGTTTGGAAACAGAGCTACAAACGCACCAGTTAACATAATGATAAACGGGTCCCCTATCACAAAACTCACAGAGGGAAAATTCTTAGGAATCCATCTTGACAGTGGCCTCAAATTTCAGACACATATACAACAAATCTCCAAGAAAGTCTCAAAGACCGTGGGAATACTATCCAAGATACGGTACTATGTTCCACAACCAGCTCTCCTTACCCTATATCACTCACTCATTTACCCCTACCTCACCTATGGAATCTGCGCATGGGGCTCTACATCAATAACTTATCTCAGACCATTAATAACACAACAAAAGGCAGCAGTTAGAATGATAACAAATTCACACTCCAGACAACATACTCCACCAATATTCAAAAACCTAAACTTACTCACTATACAAGACATTCATACTTTTTACTGTGCCTATTACATACATAGAACACTCTATGCAAATAATAACCCACCACTCAAACTTCTCCTTACCAATTTTAACAGGACACATGACCATAACACTAGACACAGATCACTCCTCGATGTTCCCCGTGTCCATCTAACACTATGTAAAAACTCAATGCATATAAAAGGCACGAAAATTTGGAATTCATTACCTGTCATTGCCAAAGAAACCCTGCCTTTACCCCAATTCAAAACGATGCTAAAAAACCACCTTCTCACCCAAAGCTAAATGCTCAATATCAAACATTCCCAACAAAGTAGAATAATCACTTAATGTAAAAACCTGATTACTCACTTAAATGTAAAAACCTGTTATGAATAATACTTACTAAGCTAACTATTTCCATAACATTTACATTATAATGACCACGTAAACTGTAACTGCAATGCAATTATAATTGTTTTAAATTGTTATCTCACTCAATTAGTTGCATTGCTACAATTAATTGATATGTTCAACTTATATTCAAACTTTATAACTTAGATATGCAATTATACTTATTTTATAAATTATCAACCATAACTTTTTACCATGTAGTCTAGAATTAAGTAGTCCTAAGAATGCCCGCAATGCACAGCATATTAGGGGCTTTTGGCATGTACATCTCATTAATAACTAAGTAATAACTATGTAATAACTATGTATAACTATGTCTACCATATATAATTGTACAATGTCTCAATAAAGTATTTTATTTTATTTTATTTATTTATTTATTTATTTATTTATAGGGAAGATTTCTGATACATGGGATCAACTTTGTAATCCTCCTTTGTACAATTTCCAGTGCATTTACAATGGACCTTCGGTTTTCGTTGATAATTCTTTCCAGAATGCTGTTCGAGTGCTGTTACCGAACAAATTTGTTCCCATAAGGACGAATGTACATTAGATTAGTCGTTTCAGACCCCCAAAAATACACTTACAAAAGCACTTACAAAAATACACTTACATAATTGTTCAAGTTTGGAGCTGTACGAAAACCGAGGGTCCACTGTATATCCATTCTATAATATGGTGACCAAAACTGTGCAGCATAATCTAAATGAGGCCTAACCAAGGATATACAGAGTTGAAGAACAACCTGAGGGCTCCTATTATTTATGCTTCTTGATATGAAGTCAAGGATTCTGTTTGCTTTATTGTGAACACTTATGCACTGTTGTCTTGGTTTTAGGTTATTGCTAACCAGAACTCCCAAATCCTTTTCACAATCAGTAACATTAAGATCTATATTATCTGTCAACCATGCCTCTATCCAGGAAAAAATTTATCCTATTCCGTGTGCCTTAATTTTCCTCAATAGTCTCTGATGTGGGACTCTATCAAAAGCCTTACTGAAGTCCATATACAGCCTCTCCTCACTTAATGATGAAGTTCCGTTCCTAAGACCACGTCGGTAAACAAATTCGTTGCTAAGTGAGGAGCATACTACAGTGGACCTTCGCTATTCGAACACTCCAAAACTCACCATCATTCCAGAATGCTGTTCAAGTGCTGTTACCAAACGAATTTATTCCCATAAGGAATGATGTAAATTAGAGGAGTCCATTTCAGACCCCCAAAAATACACTTATAAAAGCACTTAAAATAATAAACTTACATAAAAGGGCGAGTTTTGGAGTGTTCGAATAGCGAGGGTCCACTGTATAATAGTAGTGGGTTTGTGTCAACCATCTTTGATATTGTTTTAATGTCACCTTTGCACCATTTATACTTTTAAATGTTTATACAGTAGTGTACTGTATATTGTAATAAACAGAATAGAGGAAATCAGCTCTAATATAAATTATTTAGGTATGCATACTGGTCAGAGAGCCCATCGTAAGTCAGAGTCGTCGGTAAACAAGTACGTCGCTAAGTGAGGAGAGGCTGTACACAATATCATATTCATTACCATGATCTACCGCCTCAAATACCTTAGTGAAAAAAGTTAATAAATTTGTAAGGCACGAATGCCCTTTTGTAAAACCATGCTGAAAGTCATTGATCAATTTATGCTTTTCAAGATGGCTACAAATTGCCTCGGCAATTATTGATTCCATATATTTTCCCAGGAAAGAGAATATAAATGTGTAAATTCAAGGATTATGTGGATTAAAATAAGGGTCGGATGCGAAAAGTGGGTCATAATAAGCGTGTATGCACCTGGAGAAGAGAGGAGTGTAGAGGAGAGAGAGAGATTTTGGGAGATGTTAAGCGAATGTATAGGAACTTTTGAACCAAGTGAGAGAGTAATTGTGGTAGGGGACCTAAATGCTAAAGTAGGAGAAACATGTAGAGAGGGTGTGGTAGGTAAGTTTGGGGTGCCAGGTGTAAATGATAATGGGAGCCCTTTGATGGAACTTTGTATAGAAAGGAGTTTAGTTATAGGTAATACATATTTTAAGAAAAAGAGGATAAGTATACAAGATATGATGTAGGGCGTAATGACAGTAGTTTGTTGGACTATGTATTAGTAGATAAAAGACTGTTGAGTAGACTTCAGGATGTACATGTTTATAGAGGGGCCACAGATATACAGTGGACCCCCGAGTTTCGTAAAAACTTCACTCCTGAAGTCTGCTCAAGTGCCATTACCGAACGAATTTACTCCCTTAAGGAAAAATTTCACGTAGGTTAGTCTATTTCAGACCCCCAAAAATACTTTTCCACAAGCACTTACAATATTATACTTACATAAATATACGATTTCCGGGGTTTACGAAACTCGGGGGTCCACTGTATCAGATCACTTTTTAGTTATAGCTACGGTGGGAGTAAAAGGTAGATGGGATACAAGGAAAATAGAAGCAGTAAGTAAGAGTGTGAGGGAAAAGTCCATAGATAGGAGTGATGAAAGTGTGAAGGTATGTAGAGTGATGGTTGAGTGGTAGTTTGCTGGTTAAGGTGGGGTGAGTGTCTCACTGCTGCTATACCCCCCCCCCCCTTTTTCACCCGGTGAGAGGTGTAATGCTAGGCTTCGGCTGCCGGTTGAAATCACTTGACTGACCACGCTCGATCTCACTGTAAGTACTTCACGGCTGCTCGTATCTTCATTATTTTATGTGTAAGAGCTTCACTCAAATTATTTTTGGAGCTTCACTCATGTTTAAAAACTTTCACTTCTGCTATGTCCTGCCTTGGTTTTTGGTAGAGTTAATTATTACAGTTTCGCCATTTCTTTTAAAGGCCTTATGCCTACTATGTAAATTAATGCTAGAGTGGTGAGTAATTATTGTGGTTTCATTCACAGTCCTCTGTGTCTGCTCGGATCATCGGATTCAAGGCTGAGTGGGGGGCCGGCGTACTCACCAATTGAGAAACAGAGTACTACCATTTCTGCACTACAACCAGTAGTACCTCAGTACCCACTAGAAACATCAGGCAACTGGACGTCACTAGGGGACAACTTTCAACTGAGTCCCTGACATCATCTGTGACATTGTAACAGTTTGGAAGACTGTTGGATGTGTGGAAAACATCGAGGCAACAACAACAATACCACCACCACGGAGTTATCGAATAGATTCATTGCTTCAGTGATACGACCACAGCTGTAAATATTTAGCTTTGAATCATATATATTTTTTTTGTTTTCATTTTTCTTAATATAGGATTATTATCATATTTACGTATTTATTATTTAAATTTCATTCTATTAAAATAAAGTGTTTATTTTTCTTGTTATTAGTCTTTTTCTATTATACTTTTCCTGAGAAGATTGGCGACAACCTTCACAAAGAGAGAGGTGAAGGTTTATAAACTAAAAGAGGAGGCAGTTAGGGTAAGATATAAACAACTATTGGAGGATAGATGGGCTAGTGAGAGTGTAGGCAATGGGGTCGAAGATGTATGGGGTAGATTTAAAAATGTAGTGTTAGAGTGTTCAGCAGAAGTTTGTGGTTACAGGCGAGTGGGTGCGGGAGGGAAGAAGAGCGATTGGTGGAATGATGATGTAAAGAGAGTAGTAAGGGAGAAAAAGTTAGCATATGAGAGGTTTTTACAAAGTAGAAGTGATGCAAGGAGGGAAGAGTATATGGAGAGAAAAAGAGAGGTTAAGAGAGTGGTGAAGCAATGTAAAAAGAGAGTAAATAAGAGAGTGGGTGAGATGTTATGAACAAATTTTGTTGAAAATAAGAAAAAGTTTTGGAGTGAGATTAATAAGTTGAGGAAGCCTAGGGAACAAATGGATTTGACAGTTAAAAATAGGAGAGGAGAGTTATTAAATGGAGAGTTAGAGGTATCGGGAAGATGGAGGGAATATTTTGAGGAGTTGTTAAATGTTGATGAAGATAGGGAAGCTGTGATTTCGTGTATAGGGCAAGGAGGAATAACATCTTGTAGGAGTGTGGAAGAGCCAGTGGTGAGTGTGGGGGAAGTTTGTGAGGCAGTGGGTAGAATGAAAGGGGGTAAGGCAGCTGGGATTGATGGGATAAAGATAGAAATGTTAAAAGCAGGTGGGGATATAGTTTTGGAGTGGTTAGTGCTATTATTTAATAAATATATGGAAGAGGGTAAGGTACCTAGGGATTGGCAGAGAGCGTGTATTGTTCCTTTGTATAAAAGCAAAGGGGACAAAAGAGAGTGCAAAAATTATAGGGGAATAAGTCTGTTGAGTGTACCTGGTAAAGTGTATGGTAGAGTTATTATTGAAAGAATTAAGAGTAAGACAGAAAGCAGGATAGCAGATGAACAAGGGGGCTTTAGGAAAGGTAGGGGGTGTGTAGACCAAGTGTTTACAGTGAAACATATAGGTGAACAGTATTTGGATAAGGGTAAAGAGGTTTTTGTGGCATTTATGGATTTGGAAAAGGCGTATGATAGGGTGGATAGGGGGGCAATGTGGCAGATGTTGCAGGTGTATGGAATAGGAGGTAGGTTACTGAAAGCAGTGAAGAGTTTTTATGAGGATAGTGAGGCTCAAGTTAGAGTGTCTAGGAGGGAAGGGGACTATTTCCCAGTAAAAGTGGGCCTTAGACAAGGATACGTGATGTCATCGTGGTTGTTCAATATATTTATAGATGGGGTTGTAAGAGAAGTGAATGCGAGGGTCTTGACAAGAGGTGTGGGGTTAAAAGATAAAGAATTAAATACAAAGTGGGAGTTGTCACAGTTGCTTTTTGCTGATGACAAGTTCTGAAGAGAAGTTGCAGAGGTTGGTGGATGAATTTGGTAGGGTGTGTAAAAGAAGAAAATTTAAAGTGAATATAGGAAAGAGTAAGGTGATGAGGATAACAAAAAGATTAGGTGACGAAAGATTGGATATCAGATTGGAGGGAGAGAGTATGGAGGAGGTGAATGTATTCAGATATTTGGGAGTGGACATGTCAGCAGATGGGTCTATGAAGGATGAGGTGAATCATAGAATTGACGAGGGAAAAAGGGTGAGTGGAGCACTTCGGAGTCTGTGGAGACAAAGAACTTTGTCCATGGAAGTAAAGAAGGGAATGTATGAGAGTATAGTTATACCAACACTCTTATATGGGTGTGAAGCATGGGTGATGAATGTTGCAACGAGGAGAAGGCTGGAGGCAGTGGAGATGTCGTGTCTGAGGTCAATGTGTGGTGTGAATATAATGCAGAGAATTCGGAGTTTGGAAATTAGAAGGAGGTGCGGGATTACCAAAACTATTATCCAGAGAGCTGAGGAGGGGTTGTTGAGGTGGTTCGGACATGTAGAGAGAATGGAACGAGACAGAATAACTTCGAGAGTGTATAAATCTGTAGTGGAGGGAAGGCGGGGTAGGGGTCTGCCTAGGAAAGGTTGGAGGGAGGGGGTAAAGGAAGTTTTGTGTGCGAGGGGCTTGGACTTCCAGCAAGCATGTGTGAGCGTATTTGATAGGAGTGAATGGAGACAAATGGTTTTCAATACTTGACGTGCTGTTGGAGTGTGAGCAAAGTAACATTTATGAAGGGATTCAGGGAAACCGGCAGGCTGGACTTGAGTCCTGGAGATGGGAAGTAGTGTCTGCACTCTGAAGGAGGGGTGTTAATGTTGCAGTTTTATAACTGTAGTTTAAAGCACCCCTCTGGCAAGACAGTGATGGAGTGAATGATGATGAAAGTTTCTTTTTCGGGCCACCCTGCCTTGGTGGGAATCGGCCGATGTGTTAATAAAAATAAAAAAATATTTTCCCACTATAGAGGTTAGGCTGACTGCTCTCTAGTTTGAAGCTAAGGACTTGTCATCTGCTTTGAAAATAGGTATCACATTTGCCATTTTCCACTTATCTGGCACTATGCCAGTTTGTAGTGATATGTTGAAAAGATTAGCCAAAAGTTTAATAATATCTTTATTTACTACAAGTGCATATACAAGGTATACAGGCCTAGCTGACATCAATAACATACATGTACTACTATATAGAAAGCCCCTTGTTATGCAGAGCATTTCGGGCAAATTAGGTCAGTTTTGTCCCAGGATGCGACCCACACCAGTCGACTAATATCCAGGTACC
>WNWK01046099.1:0-14451 GCA_009830355.1 Cherax destructor | reverse complement strand
CCCTTTTCGCAAACCGGGTACTACGGGACGTGATACCTCCCACTACCATAGCATCGCTCTTACCAGTGCAGTTTGCAAGGTGATGGAACGTCTAGTTAAGAGACGTTTCATGTGGTATTTAGAGACGCACAATAGTCTCTCCCCTAGTCAATATGGCTTCCGTAAAGGCCGTTCTGCCATTGACCCCTTACTGCGCTTGGATACGTATATTCGTAATGCTTTTGCTAATAACCACTCGGTTATCGCCATCTTTTTCGACTTTGAGATGGGTTATGACACAACTTCGAGATATAATATCTTGGCCCAGGCCCACTCCTTAGGCCTCCGAGGCAACCTACCATTCTTCCTTAAGGCCTTCTTAACTGACAGACATTTCCGTGTCCGGGTTAGTAATGAGATTTCCCCGGAATTTGTCAAAGCTTAAGGTATACCCTAGGGTTGTGTTCTGAGCACAACACTCTTTCTCCTTGCTATAAATAATCTGGCATCTGTTCTCCCATACAATATTTGGTCATTGCTCTATGTGGATGACTTTGCTATAGCTTGTGCAGGTACTGTCATCTCATTGCAGTTTCCCTCCAGCATGCCATCAACCGGGTTTCTGATTGGGCCACCACTGACGGGTTTAAATTTTCTAATGGCAAAACTCATCAAATTACGTTTACTAGACGTTCAGTGGTCTTTGATCATCCAATGTATTGTACCTATACGGCTCACGTATTCCAGAACGTGATACAGTCAGGTTTCTCGGCCTCCTGTTTGACCGTCGATTGTCCTGGAAACCCCATATTACCTCTCTTAAGGCAACTTGTCACAGCCGGCTGAACGTATTTAAAACCCTCACACATCTTTCATTGGGGGCTGATCGTAGAACTCTCCTTCCTCTACATTCAGCCCTAATTTTATCAAAACTCGATTATGGTGACCAGATATATTCGGCGGCCTCCCCTGCTACTCTTTCCATCCTTAATCCCATCCATCACCAGGGATTACGCTTATGCCTTGGTGCATTTCGTTCTTCCATGGTTGAGAGCCTCTATGTAGAAGCGAACATTCCATCCTTGTCCGATCGTCGTGAGGCACATTGCATTCGGTATTATGTTCGCTCTCATAACCTCCGCAATCCTTCCATGTATATGATTGTTACAGATGTTAGTAGACGCTCTTTATTTGTTCGTCGCCCCTGCTTACTTCGTCCCTTTTCTCTTCGTCTACATTCACTCCTGTCTTCCCTTCAGCTCCCACCTCTATATGTTCATTTGACATTTCCCTTTCCCATACCCCCTTGGGAAGTTCCTGCTGTTCGTGTCTTACCTTGCGCGAGAGCCTGCCTACCTACGGCGGCTTCTCGCTCATTTTTTCTAGACCACTTCCGTTCTCATTCCCATGCCATCGCAATGTACACCGATGGTTCAAAGTCGTCTGACGGCGTCGGATTCGCAGCAGTGTTTCCGGACAGTGTCATGCGAGGGCATCTTATTACCCTCGGCTAACATATTTATGGCTGAATTGTATGCCATTCTTGTGGCACTTTATGGGGGGGGTAATCTAGCTAACGATTACGATGGGATCTGCGTTTATGATTCTTTTCTTAATAATGTACAACGTGCACAGAGTATGTTTATTCCCCAGAGAGAATTTAGGTCAAATAATAACGATCCCAAATGGATTAACAGGAGGCTAAAACATTTATTAGGAGAGAAAAGAGGAATTTATAGGCGCATCAAAAGAGGAGATGTTAACCTTATTGACCAATATGTTCAGTTGAAAAGAGAAGTAAAAAAGGGGATTAGAAAGGCTAAACGTGACTATGAGATTAAGGTTGCTAATGAATCAAAGACTAATCCAAAAGGGTTCTTTCAAGTGTACAGGACGAAGGTGAGGGAAAAGGTAGGACCTCTGAAAATTGGGAATGGACAGCTGACGGATAACGAACTGGAAATGTGTTCTCTATTTAATGACTATTTTTTGTCAGTCTTTACACACGAACACGTAAATGAGATTCCAGAAATTAACAATTATTCAGTTCCTGAAGAATTCAAATTAACTAATATTACTGTCACGAGGGATATGGTTATCAAACAGATAGATAAACTGAAGCAAAATAAGTCCCCGGGACCCGACGAGTTGTTTTCCAGGGTACTTAAAGAATGCAAAATGGAACTTAGTCAGCCATTAACGAATGTGTTTAATACGTCCATCCTAACTGGTGTTGTGCCAGAGATGTGGAAGATAGCTAATGTAGTTCGTATATTCAAATCAGGGGATAAGTCCATTCCATCAAATTACCGTCCAATAAGCCTCACGTCTATAGTAGGCAAATTATTAGAATCAATTATAGCTGATATTATCAGAAGTCACCTTGAAGAACATAATTTGATTAATGAATCTCAGCATGGGTTTACGAGAGGTCGTTCATGCCTGACAAATTTACTGACGTTTTTCAATAAAACATTTGAGGCAGTAGACAGTGATAAAGAATATGATATAGTTTACTTGGATTTCAGTAAGGCCTTCGATAGAGTACCTCACAAGAGACTCTTAAGAAAGGTGGCAGCTCATGGTATAGGAGGTAAAGTTCTAGCATGGATGGAGGCATGGCTTACCAATAGAAAGCAGAGAGTTTCCATTAATGGGGTCAAATCTGAATGGGGATTTGTCACTAGTGGCGTTCCACAAGGATCAGTTTTGGGCCCATTGTTGTTCATAATTTACATTAATGACCTTGATGAAGGAATTGCAAGTGACATGAGTAAATTTGCTGATGATACAAAAATAGGCCGTATAATTCATTCTGAGGAGGATAACAGTGAACTCCAGGAGGATTTGGATAAATTAATGTCTTGGTCTGAAAAGTGGCAGATGAAGTTCAATGTGGACAAGTGTAAGGTGCTAGTCGTTGGTAATGAAAATATCCCTCGAATTTATAAACTAGGTGAAGTTGAGCTTGATCATACAGAATGTGAAAAAGACTTGGGAGTCATGGTAAGCAGAAATCTAAAGCCAAGACAACAGTGCCTAAGTGTGCGCAATAAGGCTAACAGATTACTAGGATTTATTTCAAGAAGTATAAGCAACAGAAGTCTAAAAGTTATTTTACAGCTCTATACATCACTAGTGAGACCTCATTTGGATTATGCAGCTCAGTTTTGGTCTCCTTACTACAGGATGGATATAGATTCATTGGAGAACATACAAAGAAGAATGACTAAAATGATTTACAGTATAAGAAATCTCCCGTATGAAGATAGACTTAGAGCATTGAATCTCCACTCTCTGGAGAGACGTAGAATGAGGGGAGATATCATCGAGGTGTACAAGTGGATGATGGGCATAAACAAAGGAGATATTAATAAAATACTGAGGATATCGAACCAAGTAAGAACGAGAAATAACGGATTTAAATTGGATAAATTTAGATTTAGAAAGGACATAGGCAAGTACTGGTTTTCGAACAGAGTTGTAGATGCGTGGAACAATCTTCCGATTAGGGTGATAGAGGCTAGGACCTTGGGTGGCTTTAATAAGAGATTGGACAAATATATGAGTGGGAGGGGCTGGGTTTGATTAGTGTCGTGAGTACAGGAGTAAATTCTTAGGTAGTGGTGGTTTTGATAAGGACGTGCCTTGTATGGGCCAGTAGGCCTTCTGCAGTGTTCCTCCATTCTTATGTTCTTATGTTATTGCATCTATGCCTGTATCACCATTTGTGGTCGTTTCAGACTCCCTTAGTGCTTTACAGGCTATCCGTAAAATTAATACACCTCACCCCCTAGTTCTTCGTATCCAATTTTGGTTACGCTGTATCTCTAGCAAGCACAAAAATATTGTTTTTTGTTGGGTCCAAGGTCATGTTGACGTACAGGGCAATGAACAGGCAGACTGCTTCGCGGTCAGCAGTACATGACCTTCCAGTTTCATATAGAGGTGTTCCTTTTATGGACTATTTTGCGGTCATTGCTACCCACCTTCGCACCCGTTGGCAACAACGCTGGCCTGACCTGCTAAATAACAAACTTCATTCTATTAAACCGAGTATAGGTTTCTGGCCTCCTCCTTGTCCCCAATGTCGAGGTTGGGAGACTACACTCTCCCGTCTTCGCATTGGCCACACTCATCTTGCGCACGGGTATCTCATGGAGAAGCTCCCTGCCCCTCTCTCTGAGCATTGTCAGGTTTCAGTGTCTGTTTGACATATTCTGTTGGACTGTCCACTTTTTCAACGAGCACGCAGAATTTACCTCCAACGGCATCTTCACTCTGGGGCTCTTTATTTACCTTCCCTTCTTGCTGATGGACCCTCCTTTAATCCTGACTCTCTCGTTGACTTTTTGACAGAAACTGACTTATTACACAAACTCTGAAGATTATACCTCTAGCACCTCCCTCAGTCCCTTCTACCTCGATCTCTTGCTACCCTCTATCCCTGCACTATCCAGTCCTGCTGCACTCCATACCATACTAATCATCCATCTCCTGCTTACAATCTATTCTCCTGTCCTGCCCTGCAGCGCTGTATAACCCTTGTGGTTTAGCGCTTCTTTTGATTATAATAATAATCCAAAGAGAAGTCCAAATATGTCTGTATTTTGGAGGAAAGTGACTCAGATTAAGAGCCAGATGACCTGGAATTGCTGGACAGTGGTGATGAATACTTGCTACCGAATGCACAGGTGTCAAGTGATGAGGAGGGGGAACAGAGGCCATCCAAAAAGCCTAAATTAGCCCAGAAAAAGAAAGGTATTACGATCGAGGAGTACCCTGATGAAGAAGATCTTCATGATGTGCTTGCTGTTCAAGCTGTGGCTCACTGGAACAAGGTTGGCATCGATAATGACCCTTTGAGTGTATACCAACAAGAAAAGCCTCTTGCAATTAGGTGTCCATTTGATTATTTTAGCCAGTTTTTTACCCCAGCTATGATAGACAGCATCGCATTTCAAACAAATTTGTATGCTAAGCAAAAAAACATAGATACTACTTTTGTAACCGATTCAGAAGAAATCATCAAGTTCATAGGTATTCTGTTGTTTATGGGTATTGGTTTATACCCATCCCTAGATGACTACTGGGCAAATACAACTAGGGTACCCCAGGTTACGAAAGTCATGTCATCTAAGAGGTTTAGGTTGCTTAGGCGTACAATTCATTTCAATGATAACACACAAAAGGATAAGGACAGATTCCACAAAGTAAGGCCTCTTTACACTGCACTTAACTAATGCTTGCTTGAAAGTTGCAGCTACACCCAGGCAGTCTATTGATGAAGTAATGGTTGGTTTCAAGGGTAAAACCGCTGGAAACCTCAGGCAGTACATCAAAACCAAACCAGACAAATGGGGTTTCCAACTATTTTGTCGTGCAAGTGAAGATGGAATCATACATGATATAATCATGTATGAAGGCAAAACGACTTTTGAAAACCATCCCATAAAGCTGCCAGATGAAGAAACTAAACTACCAATAAGTTCAAAGATTGTTCTGGTACTTGCAACAACTCTCAACAAAAGCAAGACATCAGCAATCTATGCTGAAAATTTCTTTTCAAGTCTACCTTTGGTCAAGTTACTAAGAGACAAGTATAACTGCAGGTACACTGGAACAGTACGTGAAAATAGATGTGGTAAACCAGAACTGATGCCTGTCAAACAAATGGAAAAGAACATAGTGCCCAGGGGCACTTTTGACTTCAAAACCAATGATGATATCCTTGTTGTAAGGTGGAAGGACAACAAAGCTGTCACTTTAGTGACAAATTATGTGGGGGTTCATCCTGTCTCTCTTACTGATAGATATAACAAGGATTCCAAGACGAAAGACCAGTTCCAGTGACCTGCAGTCATCAAGAACTATAATGCAGACATGGGAGGTATTGAGAAAAGTAATATGTTGGTACATATGTACAAAACACCTATGAAATCTAAACGTTGGTACATGCGGCTGTTTGCCTATGTTCTTGCTGTTGTGAATGCATGGTTTCTTTACTGCCGTGACTGTCGATCACTAAACACTAAATGCATGCCATTGAAGCTATTTCGGCTTGAAATGTCTGTCACTGCAAGATCCAAAGGACAAAAGATGAGACGCAGCAACATGAGACCTTCATCAAGTAATTCCAGTGCTAACAGTGATGATTAATAATTTGTCAACCTTCGAAATGCCATCTTCAATGAAGCACCAACGTGCAGAAAGGCCTGATGACAGTGTAAGGTTTGATGAAACGCTGGCTCACTTGCCAATGCTAGGCAAGTTACTTGCGTGCAAGTATTGCAGCACAAAGAAAAATCATGTCACATCCTCATTTTTCTGTACAATATGCAAAGTCAATTTATGCATGAAGGACAAAAATTGCTTCATAGTCTTTCATTATAGCAATTTTTTTTTTTTTTTTTTTTTATTTTAAAACATTATGGACAATTTTACATATGTCAAAAATACATCTTAACAAATAAATAGGCGACAATCAATTATTCAATGTTAAGCTGTTTAAACCCGACACAATATATAATATGTAAAACACAAGCTATGTACCTCTACAACCTCCTACTAACACCACACATACACTAACCAATATTCTTAATACATCAAGGTCACAAAAACATATGTACAAAGGTGCAGTCCTATGACAATTGATACATGTCCATCATAAACATCACTTGTACTTAATATGTACAAAAATTATATATATTACTGTAAACCCTAGTTCACTTTTTAATTCCTTCACAACTCACACTGTATAAATTAACCTTTACTCCTATATCCTTGTGCAAGACGTATAACAATTATAAAAACCCTTCAATGATGCAACTTGCATCTCCAGATGTAAAATCTGTTATGGTATAATCACATGTCCCACCCCCCCCATCTACACTCACTTTTGCTCACCATTTGGGATTCAGCAAACCCCCAATTACTTGTTACTCTTTGTACAATATACACATTTAATCCTACTATAAAACACAAAATATCAATGATAACAAATTCAACCACTGTAAGCTTTAACTTATGTTCTTACTCCTATCGTTGTACAAAAATATAACCCCAAAACCTAACCTACACACACCCATCCTCTACCATACAAAACCCAGCATATACCATACATACCCTCCTTATCCCTTAAGTCCATCTTTGTGTTAAGCATACATTAAATAGTTATACAAAACAAAAACTTATTCAATAATTTTTACAATTACATATCAAGCTAACAATATACATATGATTCAAGGCCATAAATGAATCAACTTAAACTATTAAAAAATAAAAGCACGTTATTCTGGCAAAAAAAGGTGAAACCTCACTCATCCCTTCAATAATCCCGACACTTTGTTCGATAAAAACGCGCCGCCAGCACCCTAACCCTCACCTCCCCTACTACATCCCTCATACTCCAAGACACATGTATGTAATCTGCAACAATATACAGTATGACTCTCCTCACGTCTACACTCACTCCTCCACGTCCATACTTAAACCCTCAAAATGGACAACCCCCTACCCACCGTAACACACCGCCTACCCATGCACGCACCCTACCTAAAACCTCACAAAAGTAAATGACGTGATATGCGGTATCCAAAAGCCCACATCTCGGACATCCCCTCTCCCTTATTATACCCATGATGACTAACTGCGCCCGTGAAGCTAAAATCCCCTGTAAAAACCTATAAACCGTCTCGCGAACCTTCGCAGGCAGCCCCATACGATGTAACCAAACCTAAATCGCCCCCCAATTGTACATAGGGTATACTGCCTCCCTGCACCAACTCTTCTTTAACACCCCCTCCCCAAGACCCCAACCTTCAGTCTCCCCGGCTCACGAACTACCAATAACATTCACAACATCCCCGCACACTCAAAAAGGTCCTTCCCACCCCAAAATCTCCTGATCTCCTTCATTACCTGCCCCACCATCTTTCCTCTAGGTCCCCCTCCCATAGAAAACATTGCTTAACATAAATGCCTTGCACTCTCCTCGCAAAGGAATGAGTCCCAACCCTCCCCTACCCACCGGCGTCATTACAACCTTCTTATTCAACCAATGCCTTCCATACGCCCATACATACCGTAAAACCCTCTGTGCAATTTCTCCACATCCACATCCCTAATGGGGTACACGCTGCAACATACCATAATTTACTATAAATCAAAGTATTAATGGCTATGACCCTCTGAAATAATGTTACATCACCAGGCCTCCAGCCTCCCAACCTCGATGATGGCTGCCTCAACCACTGAAACCGAATTAATTTCTCTAGCCATCTGTACGTGATTGCAATACAGAACCCTCACATATTTTCAGCCTATCTACCACAACCCAACCATACCTATGCCCCAACGACCCTCCCCACCCATGTCCCTACCTCCAACAACTTTGATTTTGCCCGGTTCACCCTCATTCCAGTAGCTTCCCAAAACTCTATACAAATCCCAATGTATTCCAGGCCCCTCACCTTCCACCATTATGGTCGTATCATCCACAAAACCAACTATTCCACTAACACTATCCCTATCCTTACATTCCCCTTTACCCCTTTCTACCACTAACCGATAAAAAGGATCCTGAAGACAAGCAAACAAACATTGAGATAAAGGACACCCCTGTCTCAGGCCTCTGTCCATCCCACTGATCCCTCTACCTCCCATTCACCTGTACCTGTATCAAAGCGTCTCCATACAATGTCCGAACCCAATCCACCACCACCTCCCCAAAACCCTTCCTTCTAAAATGTCCAACAGCACGTCCCTGTCTACATTGTCATAGGCAGTTTCAATCCAAACCCAACACACCTCCCCCTTGCCTCTATAAACTCCCTAATCCTTCCATGCCCACCCCAAATACATCTCCCGGTATCCCAAATTGCCCCCCAATTACTTTCCTAAAACTTTTTTCATCCTATTACCTAAGATTCTTGCAAATATTTTATAGTCTGCACATAATAACGATATACCCCTATAGTCGCGAATTGTCTCCGCCTTTTACCCTTTGGCACCATCACAACTACCCCAGTGCGTTGATCTACACCCATGGAACCACGCTCCTTCATATAATTAAAGACCTCGTTAAACACACCCAATTGCATCCCCAATTCTGCACATAAAAATCACTTGTAAGCCAATCCCAGGTGCCTTTCCCAACTTCATCCCTTTTTACAGCCCATACTTGTCCACTGTAATACGCCCTCCATCTCCCCCCCTGTCCCCATCCATGACATCCCTCTGAATACCTCCAAAATCCCTCTCTAGCCTTTCTCTCACCTCATCTCTTTTAGTCAAGTGCTCCCTGAACCAATGTTCCACATACCCACCTATGCCTCTCGTGTCCCAAAACCTGCCCCCTTCCCATATCCTCCTAAACCCTTACCCACCTGTTATGTCATCACTGTCATCCCTTCCTCCTTTTCTGAAAACCACTTAACACAGTCATTGACGGCTTATCACCCCAAAGAACATCATCCATACCACTCGCACTCTAAGCGCATGAACCTCTTCATTTTGTATTTCTTAAGATGCTCATGTAATCCCCGTATTTCTTCCTCGTATATCCCACCCCTCATAACAATCTCTCAACTGTCCCTCCAAATACCTTTGCAATCCAAAACTCAATGGGTCTCCTCCTAACCTCCTGCTTGTAATACGCTCGTATTGCTACCTTCGCGTGTACATTCCACCACGTCCCCACGCTCCGTCCTCTTGACCCTCCCCATAACCTCCCCACCACTCCGCAAACCTCCCTACGTCCACCCCTCCAACCACCTGACATTAAGTTTCCAATAACCCGGATACGCTTTGACAACCCTCCCATTGCAACTGTGCCAGCACCCCATGGTGATCAGAAAACCAACATCGATATAATCCACATTCCCTACTGTTATTGCCCCAGCCACGTATATTCGATCCAGCCGAGCTGCATACCTCTCCTTATGAAAGTATACTTACGTTGCCACCCTCCACCATCTGCGTCAACCACGCCAACTGCCCTAAAGACTTCTCTTAAAACCCCTAACTACATCCCGCCCCTCGGTTCCACATCCTTTTTCCGGATAATACTGTTCCACTCCATTCTATCGCAATAACAGGTAACCCTCTCAAAAAATAGACCAACTCATCCCGCACAAATTCCTCCTTAATCCTTCTATTATTCATTGCCGGCATGTAAAACCCCTACGAACACCACACGCACATCTCCTCCATACCCCTCCACATGCACCACTCTTTCCCCTCCTTCCTCCCAAGTTAACAAACTAAAAGGGCTGGTCTCTCTGATTCCTACCGCAACACCTCCCTTAAACTATCAGCGCTACCTCAGCATACACCTTGTACCCATCCAAACAAAAGTCCCTGCCATACCTAAAATTATATTCCTGTAATATACATACATCTACATTCAATCTTCTCAACGTCACCGCTACCCACTTTCGTTTGACCTCCGCTCGAGGCCATTAACATTCATTGTTAAACACCTGAAAAAAGTGAAGGGGCTTTCCTATATGCTTTTGTATCTTCAGTGATACCACCTTCGAAGACCCAGACTTCCCTCCCTTACCCAATCGCTCCTTGTCCAAAACCTTTCCCTGTACACCTATCCTACCTCCCTTCGCTACATCAACCCATGTTTTTTTTGCTGACTCGTTGACCTAGCGTGGGGAAATCCTCATCCGAAGTTTCACCCGACCTCTTCCGGACTCGCCCGAGGCCTCCATCTCCTCCTCACCCTCCTCCACATCTCTCTGTGCACCTCCACTCGCACCTCTTGAACCAATGCCGTTAGTTTCATCACTCTTGCAACATTCTCTGGTACAATGCTATCCCCAGACTCCACACCAACTGTAGAACAACCTGTAACTCCCTGGCAAAGTCCCTGCAAAGAATTCCTGAAATTCTTGAACCTGAAGCCTCCTCAAGACTCCCAGTCTGCCACGCCCTGATTTGTCTGAGGTAAAGTGAGGACACGCCATCCTCATTGTCCACTATTTCACTCCATTTGCCGGTAGCCGCCATATCCATCTCTTCCTTGCTACCTGTAGTTCCTCCCCAACCACAACATTCTCCTTCTGCAACACATCAACACGATCGTGGTCGCTGCTCCATCTTCTTGTCAAGTTGCCGCCATATGCGCCGCCAACCACATATCCTACAACCTCTGTTGCCCAGCATAGGTAACTAGACTTGTGATCGAAATCCATCCATGGTGACATAGGACGGAATCTGGCCCTTAAGGTCATTTTCAGGGAATATGAACCCTCCAACAGCCCAGCATAATACCTTGAGCCACCGTCCAACCGAGGCAGCATGAACAACCCTGTACCGGCTAAATGCCTCCCTGACATCAGCCTCGCCGCCTCAAAAGGCACATTCTAGTCTTATCCAAGTATAGTAGCTGGAAAAATCCCGAAGTGTACCACTAGACCAGAGTTGATCTCAATCCTCTGCCTTGGTCTCTCCCACCCGGTCGTAAAAACTGCTCTCCAAGAATTTCACAAGATTCTGGCAGAACCATTCAATGCCAATCCACACAATCACTATGCGATATTCCATAGGTGTCACGATATCGCTGGGAACAGTACATCCGCATTGCTGGGATAAATGGCCCCTCAATACCTCAACACAGACTGTATTGACTGGCGCTTACTCCTGTCCGCCTTTCTTTGTGAAAATCAGTAATATGCGGTGGTACACCAGGTGCCAGAGCAGTCCACCGCACACCACCAAGGCTGCTTTGAGCAACAGTGATCTACAATGATTGTTCTTACTGGGAATTCAGAAATATGTGACTTGCAAGTTTTATCCCTTTGCAATGTGTCCATGTTGCTTTTGGCTCATTTATATATTTTTTTATACTTCCAAAATGTTGGGAAACAAGTTTCATTTATGTTTTTGATATTGTCTAATTGTATAATAAAATATAAAAATACTTATTGGGTGTTTATTAACAATTGCAAATTTGCAACATCTAGAATTTCATACCTTTACCGGCGGACCTAGTACAACGGTCTTCGAATATTGGCAATTGAATGAAAAGTTTTTTCAGAATTTTATTTATATGGCCTCATATACCTTACATTGAGATACTCTATCCACTTATAGGAAATACATTTCGAAATTCGTATTTTCCTGGGAGGCCCAGTAAAGGGTGGTGTTAGTACAGGGTTAGTGTGTCAAAAGTATACCAACTTTTGCTCAGGGACTAGATTGTAATATAGAGGGTAGTGTGTCCAGGTATACTTTTGCTCAGGGACTAGCTTGTACTATAGAGGCTAGTGTGTCAGATATATACCAACTTCTGCTCAGGAACTAGCTTGTAATATAGAGGCTAGTATGTCGGGAAGCATGAAATAATACTAATACTTGAAGTGAAACCTATACCCATTGTGAGGGAAAAGTCCATAGATAGGAGTGATGAAAGTGTGAAGGTATGTAGAGTGATGGTTGAGTGGTAGTTTGCTGGTTAAGGTGGGGTGAGTGTCTTGCTGCTGCTATACCCCCTTTTCACCCGGTGAGAGGTGTAATGCTGGGCTCCGGCCACTGGTTGAAATCACTGACTGACCACGCTCGATCTCACTGTAAGTACTTCACGGCTGCCGTATCTTCATTATTTTATGTGTAAGAGCTTCACTCTTTTAAATTTTTTTGGAGCTTCACTCATGTTTAAAACATTCACTTCTGCTATGTCCTGCCTTGGTTTTTGGTAGAGTTAATTATTACAGTTTTGCCATTTCTTTTAAATGCCTTATGCCTACTATGTAAATTAATGCTAGAGTGGCGAGTAATTATTGTGGTTTCATTCACAGTCCTCTGTGTCCGCTCAGATCATCGGATTCAAGTTTGAGTGGGGGTCCGGCGTACTCGCCAATTGAGAAACAGAGCAACCACCACCATTTCTGCACTTCACCAGTAGTACCTCAGTACACACTAAGAAACATCAGGCAACTGGACGTCACTAAGGAACAACTTTCAACTGAGTCCCTGACATCATTTGTGACATTGTAACAGTTTGGAAGACTGTTGGATTTGTGGAAAACCTCGAGGCAACACCACCACCACAAACCACCACCACGACCACGACCATGACCATGGAGTCATCAGTGATTCATTGGTTCTGTGTCAAGATCCTCACAGCTGTAAATATTTAGCTTTGAATCATATATATCTTTTTTGTTTTCATTTTTCTTAATATAAGATTATTATAATCATATTTACGTATTTATTATTTAAATTTCATTCTATTAAAATAGTGTTTATTTTTCTTGTTATTAGTCTTTTTCTATTATACTTTTCCTGAGAAGATTGGCGACAACCTTCACAAGTGGCGACCTTGCCAGGATTCGACTCAAGGATTTGACGCCTCGAACACGATTCGACGCTACTCTTGACTTGAGCCGGCGGCACCTGACGACATTATTGAAACTCCGCCAACAGTGACAGTGGCCACCTCAACCGCTCCACACCGCAGACGGTTGCCACCCTTCATAAGTATTCATTTACTATAGTAGGACTACAGTTAAGGTATTGAAAGGATTTGGTGATTGTTAATTACTCTTTGTTTATGTTAGTCAAGTCAAGGCAGGATGTGCTAGTTACTTCTGCCACCTTTGTTTTGAGCTTGAAGATTATTTTAGAATAGTCTCTAGGGATCCGAGATTTTCCAGTGATAAATCTTCTTCATTGAGTTCTTATGATATATCAAGGGAACTGTCATAGGACACTCTTGATTAGTGGGAAGAGTGGATGGTCAATGATCCCATTCTCTTACTGTTTGGTCGGGGCTGGCATAGAACCCTCCGGTCAAATTTATACTGTATAAATCGAAGTAGGGATTGAACCTCCGGTTTTGTGTGTTCAGTTGTAGCAGGGCAGATATTTATGGGATATCACTTAATGGAGCAACAAGAGTGTTTGTGAAATTCTCGAGTGGTGTCTACGGAAGAGCTGTTGACGATTATCAAGACAAGAGGATGGTTGTGAGGGAAGGATTGGGGGTGTGGCTGAGGGACGTATCTGCGACATACAAGTGGATACGGATTCGTAATTGTCCATTTGAGGCTTATGAAGAAGATGCGAGAGATGTTTTCAAGGCCTATGGGTGATTCATGCGGCAACTGTCGGTAGGTGGGAACAGGGTGCCTACGCAGGATTGCCAGAAGGATCATACAGTCTGAAGATGTCACTGAGGATGCCTATACCATCATATGTATTGATGCCCTCTTTCGTACACAAGTATATGTGACATATGCAGGGCAAGTGAGGACATGCCGGGTATGTGGACAGGCGGGGGATTTGCGGTGGCTTGTGAGAGACAAGGACAGTTACCGCAGCAACGACGTGGAGAGGAGGTGAGGGGATTTGGGATAGCCTTTTCAGTGACATGGAGAGGAATGTGTCTTCTCCCGGGCGTAAGGATGGAGGAGCACGTCGATGGAGCGATGAGATGGAGCAAGCGGAGGAGTTGTGGTG
>WNWK01046098.1:7500-14451 GCA_009830355.1 Cherax destructor | reverse complement strand
TCAACTAAAACTTGCATTCAAAAAAAAAAACGACTAAAAAAATTTTTTTTAAAACCAATCTTAATAAACGCTTTCTTGCACAACTGAGATAAAAGTAAAAAGGAAAAGAAAAGGAAGTATATTAATGCTTATTAAGAAGCAATACAAAGATATATAAATATAAGAGTAAGTTTTAAAAACCCCACATTACTGTTACATATTTTAGATAAAAACGTACTGTACTATTTCCAAAAAAGGGTGTTGGGTCAAAAATTAACCACTTTCAAAGCAATAAAAGTTAGTGCAAAAATTTTTTAGTTGCAGAAGGATAAAATATGTTTTTTTTACTTTTAGATTCTTCCTACTATATGTATTTGATCATTACTTACCTTGAACAGCACAAAGTAGAAGTGGTGAAAAAACCCTTAAAAACCCCTTTTTTACCCATTTTTTTTTACACAAAGTATCTGTATATACAAGTTTTTCCGACGGGGGAGAAAGCACATCAAATAAACCTAAGTCTGCCTCTACTAACCTAATTCTAATAATGCAGCTTAAAAAAAAAATGATGCACCCTACAACTTCGGGGATTTAAAGGTTAAAAATATCCCATACACTAGTGTTAAAGTGATCAAAATATTCTTCCAAAATGCTAATTTATCCAACTCCCAGCAAAAAAAATTTAAAAACCTTATGGAATGACAATACAAGACTTAATAGGTGATCTTGTCATGTTATAAAGGGGAGTTGTTTCCTACCTGACTTGTTGTAGAGTTGTGCAGGACTGTGAAGAGGAGGAGTTGGACATGCTTTTTACCCTGAAGCATTTTCTTGTAGTTTGGATCAAAGGAATTTAAAATTTGTCTGCCTCACCCTTTAAAAAGGGTCTGCAAACCCCCAATATGCTCTGCAAGTTTTCTAATTTTCTGTGAATAATTTTCCCTAGATATACAAGTTATTAATATTTTAAAAATTCCCCTTTTACATGTTTTCCCTTTTTCCCTTACATAAAACACTGGCATACAATAGGTTTGCTAATGACACTAGAAGTCAAAAAAAATAAACAAACAATTTAATAACTAAATTAATGTAACTACAGATATTTTTGGCCAACAGGTCACCCCCCCACAGCCTGGTCCCAGACCAGGCCTCCTGGCCTAAATCGACGCTGGGGGGCCCCCGGCTGCATGTATGTACTTCAACGATGAAACACTGCCTGGCTAATCAGGAATTTAGGAAATGGTCATCATATTAGATCAGCGAATGACTTTCCTTTTTTTTCTTTTTTTGGGATGAGGGGGTTAAAAAATTAAGAATTGAGATAAAAAAAAAGATATTCACTCATTTTGGGGACAACTTTAGGCATACTATTAAGCAACCAGATTTGCAAGGATTACACTCCCAGAAATAATGTATATCTTGAATTCCAAAAAACAGTATACAAAAATTTTTTCCCATAACAAACTTATGTTTTAAGATTTTGGTCATTTTGTGTATCCCTGATCTGATGAATATTGACATTCACCAAAAATTACTATATGAGAGAGATGTTTTTTGGGGAAAGCCTTCAAAACATTTTGAATGAAATTAAGGGGATGAAACCCAAGTAAATTATTATATTTAGGGTAAAGCACTAAATACGTAAGAGTTGTACAGAGCCTGGGAAAAAAAGGAGGTAATCAGGTTTGATCCAAGGAAGAAAAAGACAAATCCCCTTGGGATGAAGAGCCCTTGATGGCATAAAGGGGGCTCTCTAGTGAGAGGCCAAGAAAATAAGAGGCATCCTAAATAACACTTAAAATTATTCACAATAAGCCTTTCAAAGCCGACTTAGATTTGGGTAATAAGCAGTCCACAAAGAAAAGGGCCCCCAAAACTTTGAAAATGAGATTTCAAAGCAAATGCATGTTTTTTTTTTTAATGGGATGACTATGCTAATCTAGGTAGTAGGTTGGTAGACAGCAACCGCCCAGGAGGTACTACCGCCCTGGAAGTGAGTGAAAACAAAGCCTGTAATTGTTTTACATGATGGTAGGATAGCTGGTGTTTTTTTTCTGTCTCATAAACATGCCAGATTTCAGGTACATCTTGTAACTTCTACTTACACTTAGGTCACACTACACATTCATGTCAAGCATATATATACACCCCCTCGGGGTTTTTCCCATTTTCTTACTAGTTCTTGTTCTTATTTCCCCTTTTCTAAGGGGGGGAAATGGAACAGAATTCTTCCTTCGTAAGCCAGCGTGTCGTAAGAGGGGACAAAAAATGCCGGGAGCAAGGGGCTAGAAACCCCCTTCTCCTGAAAATATTACAGTACTAAAGGGAAAAGAAGAAAATTTCTTTTTTTTCCTTTTTTGGGGCCCCCCTGCCTCGGTGGGGGAAAAGGCCCCTGTTGAAAAAAAAAGAAGAAAGACTATGCTAATACAGTAAAGTTTCAGAAACAGTGCCTGAATTATTAAAAATTTGGGGGATGATAGAAATTTGATATCTCTCTTTTTTTAAAAACACGGGAAGTTCTGAGATCAAAAAACTGCAAGCGGGAAAGCATTTATAATTAAAATTAATTTTTTTAAGAGAAAAATCTACAGGTAATTGTTTTGGGTACCCACAAGGGGGGTAATAACTGAATTTCCCCCAAAAGAGCCAGGGGAAAAAATATTGTTCATTTTATGAAAAAAAATATTGCCTGAAAAATGTAGTAAATTTTGGGAAAACAATTTAAGTCAACTTCTCAAAAAAAAACAAATATACTTTTTTAAAACCCTAAATTTTCTAGAAAAATCCCTGTTTTTCTGGGTCTGCATCTGTAATTCCTCTTTTTTTTTCCCCCAAAAAGAATGGCAACATGCTTCTAAAGAATTTGGGACGTATGTAAATGATCTAAGACTTACACAATTTTTTGAATCTTTTTTTTTGCTGGTCAGCCCCGAAAGAAAGGGGGATCAATTTATGGTGGTGTTTTTGAAAAAATCAATTGTTCAATACCAGATGAGGCCATTATCTGAAAGTATTAAATAATTAAATATCGGGAACCAGAAAAATTATACACTATTATCAGGTGACAAAAAGAAAATCTGAAGGATCCCCCTAATTCTTACCTTAGCACTATTAGGTATTAAATTAAAAAGGGGTTGGGGAAAGAGTTTCACAAATGATCAACTTTATGATGCAACCCGGGGAAAAAGGGCCCCAGTGCCCCTGCCTCAGCACCACTTGAGACCAAAAGGGGAAAAAATAATGGGGAAGCAGTAATGATGGATAAAAGGTAAGGCAAAAATACAGCAGCAGTCTGTGTAAATTTTTGATCTGTAATTAGAAAATTTGGGTTTTTTTACTTTAAAATGATAAGGGTTTTTTTAAATGCAGGTCCAATATCCTATAAAAGCCAAATTTTTGAAAAATCAATCCGGGGGTTGGATCAAAGAAAACTTCAAAATTCTCATTCAAACCACCAGCAGGGAGCTGCTGCCCATCAGGTTTGTTAGAATAGAAAATCAATGGTAGCTGATTTTTTAAATTTTAAAATTTTTTTTCATTTATTTGACAGTGAATGAAAAAGGGGGAATTATGGAATATGTATAGCCAAATTTTGGACAGAATATGATCACTAATGTTTGTGGGTATTCCTGATGATACCCACTATCAAAATTTTAAAAAAATTTAAAGTTAAAGGGGTATCCCTGATGATCCCCCCTTTAATATAATTCAAATTCAATCAAAATTTTTAAGGAATTTTAATCTTTAAAAAATTTTCCCCGGGCTTAAGCCCCGGAGGTGGGGTGGCCCCCCTGGGGGGGGGGGGAAAATTTTAGTTTTGAACTGTAGATCACCCCTCCTCGGGGAAGGGCAGTTACAGAGTGAGGATGGGAAAAATTTTTTTTTTTAATCCCCTACCCCCTGTAGGAGGAGGCCGTTTTAAAAAAAAAAAAAAAAAACAGAAGAAAAAGGATTACTGAACTGTTTAAAAAAAAAATATGTCACAAAAAAGGAAAAAATAATCTTAGGAGATCCCCGAGAAAAAAAAAAAACAAAAACTATTGTCCCCAAAAAAAAGGGGACAAAGGGAAAAAAAAAATATTTCACAATGCAAAAAATTTTTTAGGTGTAGGGGGTTTGGGGGGGCAGCAACCACCCCGGAGGTCCAGTCCCCAAGGGGTAAACAAAACCTGTAATTGTTTTACATGATTTTTTGCTTGTTTTTTTTGTCTTTATAAACATCAAATTTCAGGTACATCTTTTCTTTCTTACAATTAGGTCACACTCATTCATGTACAAGCAAAATTTAAAACCCCCTGGGTTTTTTTTTTTTCATTTGTTCTTTTTTTATTTTTTTTCCTGGGGAAGTGGAACAAAATTTTTCCTCCGTAAAAACCCCCCGTGTTAAGAGGGAAAAAAGTGGGAGCAAGGGGCCAGTCCCCTTCTCCTGTATATATTACTAAATGTAAAAAAAGGGAAAATTTTTTTTTTTTGGGCCCCCCCTTGGTGGGAAACCCCACGTGTTGAAAAAAAAAAAGATAACACACCCCTCTGGGTTTTCCTATATTTTCTTATAGTTCTTTTTTTTGTTCTTATTTTTTATCTCCTGGGAAAATGGAACAAAATTCTTCCTCTGTAAGCCATGCGTGTCGTAAGAGGCTTTAAAAATGGGAAGGGGCTGCCCTTCTCCCGTATCCAAAAAATTAAAAAAAGAAACTTTTTTTTTTTCTCTTTGGGCTACCCTGCCTTGGTGGGGGAAAAAAAACCCATTTTTTGAAAGAAATATGCAAAAAAACCCAAACTAAGAACTACCTGTAAACTGAACAATTAATAACAAGAGGATCATACACAGACAATGAATGAAAAAATTTCTAACAGACCAATATCAGTTGATGTTTAGCAGCCTACTAAAAGAAAAAACTGGGAAAGAATGGGGAAAACCCTTTCATCCCAAAAGGGCCCTGCAGACTGAATTAATTAAAAAATTTGTCAAAAAAGGGTTAAAAAAATAAATAGAAAAAAATGCCCTCCCCAACCTTTACAGTTTTAGATCGGGAAAAATCTCCCCTTTTCCCCCAAAAAAACTATGACAGAATTGAAAATTGAAGAAAACCAAGAGGCAGATGCGAATATAATGTGCAAGGATTTGACATGCAATTTTTGGGAATTGCACAAAAAATGAGGGGGGCCCTAGGTATAATAAATGTAGGAAGAAGAAGTTTCAAGTTTGACAAATAGAACACAGTGAAAACAGAGCAAAATCCAGCATCAGCGAGGCAAAGAGCTCATTACCTCGAGGCACAGTCCTGGTGCTAATATTGTTTTTTTCCTCATAGATAAAAACACCTGTCACAGTTTTGTATCATTTGCAGCCCCCCAAAAAAAGGGAAAAAACCGGTAGAAAAATAAAAAAGTGAAGGAAGATCAAAGGGGGGGAAAATTCCCCAATAGGCAGGGGAGAACAATAGATTTAAAGGTGTCTTTTTCCCCACTACTAGAAAAGAAAAAAAAAAAAGGGAAAAGGGACACTGAATAAAAAACCTAAGATGATCATAAAAAAAGGGAACACGAAAGACGGGGAGTACAGTGGTACCAAAATTTCCCCCCGGGGAAATTAAATTATGTGTAAGTAAGTATAATATTGGGGGGCGGGAAGTGTTTTTTTGGGTCTAAATAAAAAAAACCCCTTACATGACATTTTTCCCTTTTAAGGGGAAAAAAAATTTTTTTCCCCGAATGGCATTGAGCAGGATTCTGGATAAATTTTTTTTCCTGGGGTCCACTGTACTTGTCGCCCCCCTTTTTTCAAAGAAAAAATAAGGCAAATTTTTGACAGCCAGAAAGATCACAGGGTGGATAATGAGAATTTTAAAAAAAGGGGAAAAAAACCCAATGGTGACACTACCCAATCATTGCCCCCCATTTGAGTATTGTTAGTGCTGATGGCCCCATTCGGGGGGGGGAAGATATTAAAATGGTGATAGAGATATGAAAAACCCCCAAAAACCAATATAGCATTTAAATTACGGGAAAGGGCCCAAAAAAGGGGTTTTAAATATGTCTTGGGGAGAAAAATACATGATAGATATACATGAAAAGTACTAGAGAGCCTAGTCCTAAATCTGCAAACTGTGAGAGATATGAGAGGAAGTGCAAAAAAAAACTCACTAAAAACATGGACACCACTATCAACATCCAGGGGCCCCGACTATTCGACATCTTACCAGAAGATATCAGAAAAATTTCTGGGACAAATGTAAAGTCTTCATAAGGGAAAAAGTACATGCATCTCCCCCGGGGCCAGATCTACAAGGTTTAAAGGAAAGTGGGGGAGTGGGCCACAAGTAGCAACAGTCTGGGTGATCAAGCAAACACCAAAAAAATTTTACCCAAGGCCAGACTTCCCCAAAAAAGAAAAAATCCCAAAAATTTATCAAAAAGGGGGATCAATGATAAAGGTATAACAAAAAGGTAATACACACTTGTAACTAGTTTTAATATTTCTACTAGAAAATTCAGTTTTTAAAAAAAAATTTCATTGACTGCCTGTCAAACCATATCTTAGTTGATGTGGGTTTTTTTTTGGGGGGAGCAGAATTTACCCTTGAAAGTCTCTAATTTTTTTTCTCGGGGAAAATCTTTAAGCGCCTAAAATTTTAATAGGTACTAGAGCAAGAGGTGAAGCATAATTAAAAAAAATGCATGCAATGAATATTAATTTAAAAAATTTTTATATTTACCTCACATTGGGGATAAAACCTTACCACAATTTTTTTAAAAAGGGCCCTTTTTTTTTTTTAAAAAATTTCCTAGATCTTTGATGGACAACTGCATGGCAGGTTCTAAAAGGGGAAGGTGAGGATAAAATTTTCATAGCTAGAACCAGCAATAAATTTTCCCAATTTCTTCAGCTGGGGCACAAATAAAAAACTATTACCCCACAAGACATACAATTTTTAAAATTTTTTTGAAAAAATTTCCATATAGCTGACT
>WNWK01046098.1:0-2500 GCA_009830355.1 Cherax destructor | reverse complement strand
ATGGAGTAGTAGGTAAAATTTGGGGTACCAGGGGTAAATGTAAATGGGGAACCATTAATTGAGCTATGTGTAGAAAGAGGTTTGGTAATAAGTAATACATATTTTATGAAAAAGAGGATAAATAAATATACAAGGTAAGATATAGCACGTAAGAAAGTAGTTTGTTGGATTATGTATTGGTGGATAAAAGGTTGATGAGTAGGCTTCAGGATGTACATGTTTATAGAGGGGCAACGGATATATCAGATCATTATTTGGTTGTAGCTACAGTTAGAGTAAAAGGTAGATGGGACAAAAAGAAAATGGCAAACAAGTAAGAGGTAAAAGTGTATAAACTAAGGGAGGAGGAAGTTAGGGTGAGATATAAGCAACTATTGGCAGAAAGGTGGGCTAGCAAGTAGGGAGTAGTGGGGGGTTGAAGAGAATTGGGATAGTTTTAAAAATGCAGTATTAGAATGTGGGGCAGAAGTTTGTGGCTATAGGAGGGTGGGGCAGGAGGAAAGAGGAGTGAGTGGTGGAATGAAGAAGTAAAGGGTGTGATAAAAGAGAAAAGGTAGCTTATGAGAAGTTTTACAAAACAGAAGTGTTAATAGAAGAGCAGAGTATATGGAGAGTAAAAAAAAGGTGAAGAGAGTGGTGAGAGAGTGCAAAAGAAGAGCAGATGAAAGAATGGAGAGGTCTGTCAAGAAATTTGCTGAAAAAAAAAAAAATTTTTTAAAAAAACAAGGAAAGGGGAAACCGGGGGAAGAATGGATTTGCGAAAAAGAGTAGGGGTTAGTAGATGGGGAGCTGGAGGTATTGGGAGATGGCGGGAATTTTTTTTGGGGAATTTTAAAAAATTGATAAAAAAAGGGGGGCGGTTTTATACTGGCCGGGGGGGCCTGTTGGAGAAAAAAAAACAGGAGGGGAGGTGGAGGAGGGGGGGGGATTCTAGAATGGGGGGAAAACAGCGGGAACTGACGGATCATGAATGTAAAAAAGGGGAAGAGGGTGGAGGCAAAAGATTTGTCAGAGGGGGGAAGGGGGGTTTCGAGGTGGTTTGGTTTTTGAGGAATGGATCAAAGTAGAATGATTGGGGAAAGGAAAAACTGGGGGAAAAGGGGTGGGGGTCGCCTAGAAAGGGGGGGGGGAAGGGAAAAGGTTTTTTGGGGGGGGTTTATTCCCAGCAAGCATGTGTGAGCGGTTAGATAGGAGGAATGGAGACGAAGGTTTTTTTGGGACAGACGATCTTTGGAGGTGGCAAACATTTTGTGAAGGGATTCGGGAAAAACCAGTTAATTGATTTGTTGACTTGAGTCCAAAAAGGGGGCAATGCCGCATTTAAAGGGGGGGTCTGAAATGACAGCTAGGACTTTTCGCTGTCATTTGAGCCCTCTGCAAAGACAGTGATTATGTAATGTGGTGAAAGTGTTGAATGATGAAAAGTTTTTTTTTTTGGGGATTTTTTTGGATCACCCTGCCTCGGGGGACGGCCGACTTGTTAAAAAAAAAAAAAAATATAAAATGGTCCCTGGTTTTTCGACCCAACCAACATTTAGGGGGGCCCAGAAAAGGGTGATTTTGGGGGTCTGAAAAGACAACCCAGGGACTTTTTTTTAAAAAAACCCTGAACTTTTAAGGCATTCGAAACTTTAAAAAAACGGGGCCCCACTGTATAATAAAATTATTAATATAATATATATATATATATATATATAAAATATATATATATATATATATATAAAAGCTTTAAATTTTTTTTCGTTCAGAATGCGTTTCCTTCAAACAAATTTTTATCCACATAAGGAATAATAAAAAATGATAGCCTTTTTTAGCCCCAAAAAAATACTTTTACAAAAGCTTTTAAAAAAAACAAACTTACAAAAAAGGGAGTTTAATCTTAACCGAGGTACCACTGTATATATATATAAATGCTTTAAAAGACAGAATACATTTATAAAAACAAAAGAACATGAATACAATTACAATATGAAAGATTATGAATCTCCTCCAGTCCCCCGGCCCGGGACGAGCCAAGATGGTGCTTCCCCTTGGATGGCCACGCTGAGCGCTGGAACATGAACGGGGCCCTTGGGTCCCGGGGGTCGATGAGTCTGAACCCGTTTTTAAGGAAACGTGTTGTTTTTTTTCCCCACGCTCCCAAGGTCTCTGATCCCACTGGGAAAAATTTATACTTTTTATGCCCCTGTACTTCCTTTTGTACCCTCTGGGTCAGCAGCTCCTCCCTGTCGCCCAACACTGTGAGGATGGGTTCGCCAGTGTCAACACAGGATAATCCCATGCTAAGAGCTTGCCATTCTTCCAAGGATAGATGGTGATCCCGGGGGGGTTTGTTTTGGGGCGTTGTTGGCTGCAGTGATCAGGCCCCGGCTGGGCATCCACGAGCAAGGGTTTTTTTATGATGTCGGCCCATTGTGTCTTGCATGCCAACCCCTTTGGGTTTTTGAACAGTTAAACCATGTAGACCATTTGGTGGTTCGCATCGCTCAAAACACGTATA
>WNWK01046097.1:0-14451 GCA_009830355.1 Cherax destructor | reverse complement strand
ACTACTTCGGTCGGGATTTTTCGATTCGCTCCCCCGGAGTTCAACCCCCCCATACCGTGGTTTAAACACTTATTGCTGCTATCATTTTCACTGCTGCTATGCTCACCTCATGACCTTTACATCCTCATGTGAACCTTGAGGGTTTAGTGCTTAGTTCTGACTGTAAAATAATACATCCTCTTGTTCTTCACATTAGAAAATTGTCATTTTAGGCGGGGCCCTGGCATTTCCCTGGGCTTTTTCATTGCAATGAACCTGTCTCTTTTTGTTCCTCCACCGGATCTTTCAGTTTTCCCCAAAAGCAGTTGCTTTTTTCCAACTTTTTTTCCATCCAATAGCCCTTAAAGTTTTTTAAAAACCATTTTTTTTTAAATGGGACTTTGTTGTTAGTAAAGGGGAAATGTTACTCTTGAAACTATGCAATAAACACTATACTTTTCCCCACAGTCATTTCATGGAAGTTGCCTAGTGCCCCCCTGCAAAACTTGCCAAGTCACAACTCACAAAATTGTAATAACAAAATTCAAACAGAAACCAAAAATGGGGGGGGATGAACCCATGGAGGAGTTCAACATAGGCCAGTGCGAAGCCACTTGGCCAGCTGGTGATGGCAAGGGCCGGGATTTTAGGACTCATCGCCATTGGTTAAAACCCCACCAGCGGGTTTTTTGCCAAACCATTGGAAGTGTAACATCTAAACCCCTGTTTATAAAAGAAAATGTGGTATCATTTTCAGCCTGCCCTTTTGATATCCGTTCCTAGTGTCTGTTTGTTCAGTAAAGTCACAGTATATTCTTCTAATGCAGATTATATTACATACTATATTATATGTGTTTATCCAAAGCTGGTACACTATGCCCTCTTTTCATTTATTAAGACCCTTTATTGTCCCCATGTCAGCCCTCTCCCCCCTCTCATTTACCATAAGCCCGAATAGCCTCTAAGGTTAAACACTATATATTCTTAAAAAGTGAATGCATTTCCTCCCTTTTGTTTACCTCAATGGGAGACAATCAATGTGTTTAAAAATTTATGAAGGTTTGTACCCCAATGTATCCCTCTCAAAACTAAATTAGTTTCAAAAAATATTGTGGGTTTACTTTAAAAAGGATACTGAAAAAAAAACTTTTAGCCCCGGGGGGGAAAAATGGAAAAATTGTGTCCCCTTTTGTTCCGGCTATGAGTCCCCGGTGGGTTTTAAAACCCCTTTTGGTTTAGCGCTTCTTTTTATTATAATAAAAAACGAGTCCCCAGTATTCCCGAGTTGGTAACCTTTTGTATTTATATAATTTATTAAAACCGAAATTCACAATGACATGAAAAATTAAAAGTACAGTAGTATACAGTGAGCAGTATTTTTTTCCCATCAATGTGATGTCTGGTAAAAATAGAGTTAAAATGGAACTTGATTAAAACGCTGTTGATACATTTTATATTGTGATATAACTACAGAAAAGGACTAGGTGTTATGTGTGTGTTTTGTTGTTACACCACGAAAATTATTTTCAAAGCATTAAACCTTTTAAATTTTACAGTACTTTGAATGCATCATACTTAATATTTCATTTTTTGTACATAGGTTTTATTTTTTAAATCGTACTATTTTTTCCCCTTTTAAATTAAATTTTACTTGTGCCATGATCCCGTTTTTTAAAATTTAAAATTTTCATAATTTTTATAACACAAAATGGGTCACCTGGATAAAGAGTGCTATGTGGAAGAGCCTGCAGTAATCATACTTTTGGGTAAATGTCTCGGGAATATGATTTCTCAATGGTGAATGTCTGCTGTATGTCTGCGGGACTAAACCCCTTTTGGCACTAGTAAATACGGGAAAATTTCCCCTGCTTATACACGGTTGGGTTCCCGGGGCTCCACTGTAGAGCAAAAATCCTGTAAAGAAATCAGCCATTTTTTTCACTAAAATGCAAAAAAAAAGCAATCATTTTTCATTATCATGTATTAAGTGAGCAATATCTAAAGAACAAAAAGTACACCCTTTTTTTTAAAAAATATTTCCGCCCTTGCTTATAGTAGTGAATATTTTTTTTTGGAATTTAAAAAAAATAAAAAACGGGTTTCCCGAAAAAAAAAACCTTTTTAAAGAAAAATCTTTAAAAGAAAAGTGCAAAAAGGGGGGGGCCCCCCCCTTTTCCCCCCCACTAAGCGGAAAACCCCACCTGACCATGACTCTTCATTTTTAAAAAATTCCCCCAAAGTGAAAAGTCAATGATCACAAAACTATGCTTAAAGCAAATAAATCCCCGAAACTTTGGGGAAATCCCCCAGGGGGACTCCTCAGCAGTGGTAAATGCCCCAATGTGCAGGTGAATTCCTACATTTGTTCGGGCGTTTCCAAAAAGATTAGCGCTTTTTTTTATTATAAAAATCCAATAATGAAAAGTAAACCAAATCGGAGATGAAAAACACGATGTCTAGGGGAAACCCAAAGCAAAAAAAAACACTTTTGGGGGCCCCCCATTTAATGAAAAATTTGTTTGTCTTTTACAATGTTTTTATTCACACCCCCAAAAAGGGGAAGGGGTTTTCCCTTTTGATGCTGGTAAAGGGCTTTTGATTTTGGGGAAAATTGGAATCCCCCGGGGTTTCCCCTGAATTTTTCCACCCCCATCGCTGTTCCCCCTTTGGGTTTAGTCCCCCCAAAATTTAATAATAAAAATTTGTTTTTCCCGGGGATAACAACTACTTTAAGTAGAATGTCAAAAACTAAAAAAAATTTTCATGTTTATTTTTTTGGGGCCCCTGGGGGGTTTAGCTTTAGTTTGACAAAAAACTAATATTGCTTTAAGCCTTGCAAAAAATTAGATAAATGTATTGGTTTTTAAATTAAAGGGTTTGGGGGAACCCCGGGGAAATCCTCCCCCGCCAGGTGACTGTGAAACAGAAACCTGAAACTTTTTTTCATGATGGTAGGATTGCTGGTGTTTTTTTTTTTGTCTCATAAACATGCAAGATTTCGGTTCTTTCTTCTACTTCCTTTTGGTCACCCCGAAACATTACCCCGTTTTTGTATACACACTCATCTGAGTTTTTTTTGATTTTTTCTTAATGTTCTTGTTCTTTTGCTTTTTCCCCTTTTATATCCAGGGGGGAAATGGGAAAAAAAATCTTTCCCCCCGTAAGCCTGGTGTTGTAAAATCAACTAAAAAAACCCGGGGAAAAAAGGGGGTAGCCCCTTTTTCCCGTATAGTTTATAAAAAAAAAAAAAAACAAAGTGGGATGTTTGAATTGGTGGATTTTGTCGAAAAGATAAAAAAGATGATTGTAGATGTTATGAATGAAAAAAAGGGATGTCCCGGCTTTTTAAATAAAAAAGCTAAAGGGGGGGGGGAAATTTTTGGGGGGGAGAAAAAAATGGGGTTAGATCGGGGGGTTTTAAATAAGTTAGAGCTAAAGAAGGGGGCAATAATGTTGAATAATCAGTTATGGGTAAAGAAGGAAATAAATGTATAAATTCAAGGTTATGTGGGGGTAAAATAAAGGGTTAGTAAAAAAAAGGGGTTTTGTGTGTTTATCCAGAAAAGAAAAAGGGAAAGGGGGGGAATTTTGGGGAAAAGTTGAGTGAGTGGGGGGAGTTTAACCTGGGGAAGTAAATTTTGGTTGGGGTCTTTCCAAAATTTAAAAATTTGGGGATGGGGTAATAAGGGAAAATTTGGGGGAGGGGGAAAAATTTAAAATTTGGGGAAACCCTTAATTGAGCTATGTGAAAAAGGTTTGGTAAAAATGTTACATTTTTATGAAAAGAGGATAAATAAATTCAATTATATGAAAGGTTTTTTGGGTTTTTTTTGGGTGGATAAAGGTTGTAGTAGGCTTCAGGATGACATGTTTATGGGGGGAAACGGATATAAATCATTTTTTGGGTTGTAGCTACAGTTGATGGTGAGGGGAAAAAAAAGAAAATGGCAACAGCAAGTAAGAGGGGGGAAAAGTGAAAAAAAAAGGGAGGAGGAAGGGGGAGATAAAACAACTATTCAAAAAAGGTTAGTGCAAGTGGGATAGGGGGGGGTTGAAGGGGTTGGGATTTTAAAAAATCTATTGAATGTGGGGCGAAGTTTGTTATGGGGGTGGGTGCAGGAAAAGAGGGGGAGGGGGAATAAGGAAAGGGTGTAAAAAAAGAAAAAATAGCTTATGAGGGTTTTTTACAAAAAAAGTGTTAATGAAGGCAGAGTTTTGGAGAAAGAAAGGTGGAAGGGTGGGAAATGCAAAAAAAGGGGATAAAGAAGGGGGGGGCTCTTAAAAATTTTAAAACAAGAAAAAATTTTTAGTGAGATAAAAAAGGAAAAAAAAAACAATGGTTTTCAAAAACAAGGGGAGAGAGATGGGGGCGGATTTTGGGAGGGGGGAATTTTTTGGGGAATTTTTAAATGTGTAAAAGAGGGGGGCGAAAATTTCATTTGGCCGGGGCAACATCGTTTAGGGTGAAAAACGGATGTGAGTGGGGGGAGGGTGAGGCATTCGAGAATAAAGGTAAAGATGGTTGGGAATCGACAGAAATTTGCAGGGATATAGTGTTGGGGGGGTATTTTTTTTAATAAATGTAGAAAAAAAGGTACCGGGGTTTGGGCGGGGCATGTTGTTCCTTTATAAAAGGAAGGTAAAAAAGGTGAAAAAAATTAGGGGAAAATTTACTGAGATACCAGGAAAGTGTATGGCGGGGTTATTGAAAGTTAAGGTAAACAAAGGGGGTTGCAGATAGCAAGGAGGCTTTAGGTGGGGGGGATGGAGATCAAAGGGTTTTCAGGAAGCATATTGAACATTTTAGATAAAAGGAAAATTTTTTTGCATTTATGGATTTAAAAAGGGAAAGATAAGGGGTAGGGACATTGGGAAATGTTAAGTGTATGGGAAAAGGTAGAATTACTGGGTGAAAGGTTTTTTTGGGTAGTGAGGCTCAGGTTAGGGGTGTAAAAAAGGGGGATTCCCAAAAAGAGGTCTTAAAAGGGGGGTTTTAAATCACCATGGTTGTTTAATATCACTATTTATAGATGGGGTTTTAAAAAAATAAATGCTAGGGGTTTGGGGGGGGGGTGGGGGTTTAAAATTTTGGAGTTAAAAGCAAAAGGGGGTTAACAGTTCTTTTTTCTGATGATCTTGTTTGGGGGATTTAAAAAAAGTTTCAAAAAGGGTTGTGGACGGTTTGGGGGGAAATGTGTAAAAAGGAGAAATTTAAAATGAACATAGATAAAGTAAGGTGATGAGGGTATCAAACGATTTAAATAAAAAAATTGGGATCACATTGGGAGAGGGGTTATGGAAGAAGAAAGTTTTTAGATATTTGGGGGTTCGGTCACAGATGGGTTTATGGGTGGGTTAACCAAGAATTGATGAAGGAAAAAGGTGAGTGGTTGAGGATCTGTGGAGACAAAAAAGTTATCCATGGGGGCAAGAAGGGGAAGTGAAAGTATAGTGGCCAAAATCTTTATGGGTGTAAGCATGGGGCCAAATGGCCGGGGGGAGGGTGGGGCAAGGGGTTCCTGTCTAAGGGTTGGTGTAAATATTATGCGAAAATTCGGGGAAATTTTGGGAAAATTTGGAAGGGTGGGCAAAAAATATTTTGGGGGGTAAGAAGGGTTGTTGGGGGGTTTGGTCATTTAAAAATGGATCAAAAGAATGACTGGAAGCGATAAACTGTGGGGGGAAAGGGGGGGTAGGGTCGCCCAGGGTTGAGGAAGGGAAAAGGTTTTTGGGCGACTTGGGGTTAAACAGGGACGTGTTGATAAGTAATAGAGAATTTTTGGGCTGAATCTTTGGAGGGGGCAAAATTTTGAAGGGGTTAGGAAACCTTTTGATTTATTGGCAGTCCGAAAGGGGGCAATGCCCATTTAAGGGGGGGTCTAATTGACATGGGGGGGTTTTTTCATTCGTATTACTCCTCTCAAAGACAGGTTATGTATAGGGGGTGGGTTTGAATTATATAAAATTTTTTTTTTTTTGGGGTTTTTTTTGGGGCACCCCCCTCGGGGGGGAGGGCCCGATTTGGGGAAAAAAAAAAAAGTATTAGACATAGGAGCCCAAAAAACCCCCAATTTCTTAAGTATTAGGGGGAACTAATCAAAGGGGACATTTCTCAAAACTAAACCATAGGGGAGGGGGTGTTTGACTGCATACTTTGTCCTGAAGCTTTTGGTATAGTCTCCTCTAGTCTGATTTTAAGAATGAATATAGGGCATGATATATTTTTCAATAAAAACGTCAGCGTCCCCCACTAAAAGGGGTTTGCCCCAAAAAAAAAAGAAACACTTTCACCATCATTCCCATAATCACTGTTTTTTCGGGAAAAGATATGACATTTTTGATGTCCCCCAAACAAAATATCTCAAACCCCCTTTTAAAAGGCAATTTTATTCCCCCTCCAGGATCAGCCCGGGCCCCCCCCGGGTTTTCCCTGACCCCCAAACAAAATATTACCCTGCTCACATTCCAACGGTTTTTCAGGCCCCAAAAACCATTCATCTCCATTCCTCCTATCTAACATGCTCAAAATGCCTGCTTCATGCCAAGCCCTTTGCACAAAAAACCTCTCCCCCCTCCATCCACCCTTTCCTTGGATGACCACCCCCCCTCCCCCCCGCTACAGATTTATCAACCGTCCGTCATTTTTTTTTGGGTTTTTTTTTTTTGGGTCACCCCGCCCGGTGGGGGCCCCATCTTGTCTTGCCCGGGGGGGGGCCCTCACTACAAATTCAAATTTTTTATTTCTAGTAATATACAAAAATGGGGTGTTTTTAAAATACATTTTATGAAGTAGATATTCAAGATGGCAATAATATGCCCAGGGGATGCCCAGGTTTTTAGGCAGTCCATGATAGGTCTTACTCAATAGGACACAAGATTATACTGATAGTAAGGTTAGGAATTGTAGTGATTAACTAGGGGTTACAAAAATTTAGGTACTGAAATTTAAACATTTAAGAATTTTAACAATTAGGGTTTTAAAAATTTATTAGTTTATATATTAATGGTAAAAGGGGATGTATTCATAATACAGTTTCTATATTGGGGTGTCTTAGGCAAACTTATGACTAGCTTAAGAATTATGAAGCAATAGTTTTATTAGAATTTTGGTTGTCATGTGCAAAATTAATGGAATCACAGATATCAATAAGTGTATTTTGCTGTGGATATTTTAAGATAAAGTAGTTTTCATTTGGGTTTGCTACCGGTTGGGTGTGAGATAAGATGTTTTTTAAAGGTGCTTTTTAAAAAGGAGGTTGTGTCTGCAGTTTTGGGGGTTTCCCGGCAGGGGGTTCCAGATTTTAGGCCCTTTTTTGGGATTGAATTTTTGGTAGATTTAGTCGGACACGGGGGGAAAGTCAAAGATATGTTTATGTCTGGTATTATGTCTATGTGTCCTGTCACAACTGTCAAGAAAGTGTTTTTGCTCAGGGTTAAAGTTGGACTTTATGGTTCTATAAATGTAGATAAAAGGAGTAAATAACATGTTCTGAAAAATGAAAAAATATCAAAACCCTTCATATATTTATTTGAAGGGGAAATTTTTGGGCACTAAAAAATTTCCACATGAATAAGAACACATTTTGACCAAAATATACATAAAAACTAAGATTACTGGGTCTATGCAGTGTGCCCATACAAGATTTTCTGCATACATACTTTCAGTTTGTTTATATAGGATTAATCATTTTATTTCTGTTTGCATTCGGTTTTTTTTGTGCATGAATAATGCATACCTATTCACTTATTTTAAGAGATTATTGATATGTTTAGAGCGTTCATAATAATAATAATAATAAACTTTTTTGCTACAAGACATGCACAAGGTATACAGACAATCAGGACATACTACTATATAGAAAACTGTTTTTTATGCTGAGCATACCCCCAAAAAATTTGGGAAATTTTTGTCCCAGGATGCGACCCACACCAGTTGACTAACACCCCGGAACCCATTTTATACCGATGGGTGAAACATTGGGCGTTTCTTTACACCTGTTGTCTATGCCCCATCAGTAAATGGGTACCTGGGTTTAGTCGACTGGTGTGAGTCCCTCCTAAGACACTGACCTAATCTGCCCGAAATGTTCAGCATAACAAGGGGCTTTCTATATAGTAGTATGTCACTGATGTCAGCTAGGCCTGTATACCATGTACATGTACTTGTAGTAAATAAAGATATTATACAAGACAGTAAAGTTTCAACGGCTCCCTGAGTTATAACCTTAATAACCATACACACACAACCAGAAAGGGACAATTACGGCTTAGGCTGTCAGTGGCCAATAAAACCCCAACGAAGAAGAAGAAGAAGAAAGGGACAACGCCCGTCGGACTTCTGCGCCAGCCTTCGTCGGGTGTGGACGCTCTCTCTCGCCTGAGTATCAGTGAAAAATTTTCCCCCCGTTCTCCTGGGACGCTTGTCCTCATCTATTTTGCCCGCCGCACTCTACAGGAGGGGCACCTGTTCATCGGCTTACTTTTAGCCAGCTCCATTTTCCGCTCTGCGGATAATTATTTAACGGTCTTTGGTGGAAGCCGGTTGCTGTACTCAGGTGGGGGTGTGGGGCCCCGCTTTGCTGGGGCTTGGCAAAGGGGGTCCCCCGCCCTAATCGGAAACTCAAGTTTCTATCTATTTACAAAGGAACTTTTGTTCCTTTTTTTTCATCGCCCAGCCTTGGGCAACAAATCTTCCTCGTGCCATCGAGAGGTCGGGCTCGATACGGCTTAGGCTGTCAGTGGCCCAATAAAACCCCAACGAAGAAGAAGAAGAAGAACCGCTCCGTCATGAACTGCAGTGCACCTCTGTTGCTGCTGCAACATCTTGCTCAAAGGGCCGGGGACTGAACGCCACATTTATCAGTGGTTGGTTTCAAGAGCGCTGTAAGTCTTGACAAGATTATCCTACGAGTGACCTCGATGTGACCAGACTACAAACGGTTAGTAGTGTAGTGAACTACCTAAGTTACCCCCCACCTTGATGCCGGTGAATAATAATAATAATCTTTATCTACAAGTACATGATGCAACTTATACAGACCATAGCTGACATTAAAGGCATACTACTATATAGAAAGACTTGTTATACAGCATTTCAGCAAATTAGGTCAATTTTGTCCCAAATGCGACCCCAATGGGTTATCCTAGGTAATCTACACAAATGCTGCTATGTATGATAATTTATGTAACTATTTATTTTACCTGTAGTGAATACACTTACCCAACCAGTTGACTAACACCCAGGTACGGGTATTTGAATACACAAATAACTCCACATGGGAGACTGAAACCTCATTAAACGTTTGGACTGAACCCTTGGGGGCTTGACCCTGAAACTCCCCCCAGGTACATTCTAGGTAGGTATAATTGAACCATTAAACCCAGTAACATGATGACTAGTTAATGGTTCCAGTGTGCCGGGACGTCTTCATAAGTTTGTTTATGTGGGGGGTTATTTGTGTATATTAAATTTAAATTTTCCTTGGACACAAGAGGGCAGGGCTCAAACATCGTTGAAAGCTCCTTGTCCTATGTGCGTTATTTTGTATTGTTCCTGTCACGGTATTGTGCCTTTTTTTTATTTTTCAAGGACCTCAAGGGAAATAAGTCACTTGTTTTTTTGGGGTTATCCTAGGTTCTCTACACTATGCTGCTTTTATGCCTCTGCATGATAGTGCTTTCTTTGACTTAACAAATCAAAATTGTAATTACACATTGTAACCTTTGCAAAGAAATAAAATCTTTATTCTTATTCTTTATGTAACTGTATTTGTGTATACCGAATAAACTTACTGCTAGGTAAACATAAACAGCAGGCGTCTTAGAAACGCGTCCTAATGTTTCCACCTGTACTGGGGATCGACCCCAGACCTCAGTGTGCGCTATCAGTTGAGCTACTGGACACCATAGGGCCTGATCCAGGGAACTGGTCTTGTCCTGACTTTCCTTGGATCAAACCTGATTGCCTCCCATTCATCAGATTCTATTACCCCTGTGGATTTAGGCTTCCCCTGATTAAAATGATTAAAAAAAATGTTCATAAGGTTTCTTTTTCTTGATCCAAGAAACCCAAATTACCCAATTTGTCCTTGGATCAGATCATTCCATTTCTTAGGTTCTGTATGACCCCTATGAGTTTGCGTTCTATATTGCCATATTTGAAAACGATTAGTCAATATTTCCGGGGCAAACGTGTGATGCTGTTATCAAGGACCCCGGGGAAATACATCACTGACTTTTTTGGGGTTATCCTATGTAATTTACACATTACTCAGTGATAATTGTACTTATGTGTACATGTACGAAATAAACTTCCTAGCACCACTGTGACTAATGTAATGACGGGACCTATTATTATTTTATTATTGCAGAACAAGCAAGAGTACTGTTGATGACTGCTCCTTGGCCAGTTTTGGCATTAATTATACAGTAGCTTGAATTGTATAATATTAAGTTGGTTTTACAGTTCAGATAGTATTTTGTTGTACAAATAGTGAAAAATGTAATGTAAACTATTGAAATTTTTTGTAATCCAACTGAAAATAGTCTTAACCTTACTCCACTGAAGGTAGATGTGTGTTTTCACACTGACAGGTGTGTGACATGACTCATGCTAAGCACTGACTATTTCAGAATTGATGCCCAGAAAAATAAGTGCACTATTTTTCTAATATCTCTCAACAGTTTGCACAAGATTTAAGTGTCCCGTAGCTCGATTGCTAGCGCACTCTGCTCACACACTGAGGTCCGGAGTTTGAATCCCAGTACGGCTGGAAAACATTAGGAATTGTTTCCTTAAGACACCTGCTGTCCATGTTCACCCATCAGTATAAAATGGGTACCTGGGTGTTAGTGGACTTGTGTGGGTCGCATCCTGGGACAAAAATGGCCTAATTTGCCCGAAATGCTCAGCATAACAAGCGCTTTATATAGTAGTACAGTATGTCATTGATGTCAGCTAGCCTGTATACCTTGTACATGTACTTGTAGAAATAAAGGTACTATATTATATTAAGAATACCCAAAGAATAAAAAGGCACAATACCCTGTCTGAACAATAAAAAATAACCCCACATAGGAAAATGAATCTTATGACTATGTTAGTCTGATTGGGCACATTACCCAGCCACACAAACTAGTTAATGTATGGCTAGTTAATGGCCCATGTCAAACCGAACCGTCATCATAGTTTCACTTTCCTTTGTGCTGTTTATTTGTGTAAAAAAAACCTACTTTTTCATATTGTGTACAATGTAAATTAATGAGTTTCATGGGGTTGCACTAAATGTGCCAATGATCAAAAAAACAGGTTGCCAAATAATTTATGGTCGGAAAAGTGGCAGATGCAGTTTAATCTGGACAATGAAATAGAAAATAACTATAACATGTATGTATAAACTAAATAATATGGATCTTGTGAAAATGATAATGATTACATATCAAAAAGTTGATAAGTAAGACACATTTAAAATTAGGTCCCATTTTTCCCAAAAACTTTTCGCCTGCAGGTAGGCTGCTTCTTCAAATACGGGGGAGGCATCAGGAACTTTAAGATATAAAACGATGTAATCAGTCCAACACCCTTAATAAACATGAGATGGTCAGCCCCTACCCTGCGAAATTCCCCAAGTTGTGTCCAACAGTGGAAATGACAGTATTATCTGGTTGGTAGACAAATGATGAGCTTCGTGGAATTTGAAAAAACACCTCTGTCATGAAAAATTTCATGAATTTTTTACACACTGGCGCTTTTAAAAACCCCCTTAGAAATTTCATTTTCTAAATGGAACCTTGGTTTGTTTTTAACCGTTAAAAAAACTGAAAAACCAAATCGACGAAAAAAACAACATATTTCCCCTGAAATAATGTAAATCCCAAATTTAAACCATTCCAGACACCCAAAATATTAACAAAAATACATTTTTTAAAGAAAAACTATAATTTACATGAAAACAATGGGAAAAATAAATAACTAAAAAATGGATAAAAGAAAATTCTCCTTTTTTTATTAAACCCTTTTTGGGGGTATGGAAGACGGCGGGGGGGAAAAGGGAGGAGGGTTTTTTTTAGAACCTCTTTGGGGGGCTCCTTGGCGTGGTAAAAAAGGGGTATCGTCAGGGTTGGGCCTCTTGGTCCTCTTCCTCGGGCCAACCAATTCCCAATAATTTCCTCCCCCCATCTTATCCTCCCTTTTTCCCTTTCCTCCTCCTCCTCCCCCTCCCTCCCTTATTTCCCTTTCCCGTTTTCCCTGGGGGCTTCTCCTCAGGATTCTAGTTTTAGGAGGGGGAAGGGGTTTGTTCCATCCCCTTCCGTTGAGGTCCTTGGCGGTGGTGGTTTTCCTTGGGGTCTGGGCGCCTGGGGATGTCGTCCCCTCCGGGCAGGGGGTGGCCTTTTGGGGATCTTTCCGGGGGGGGATCTCTGGAGGCCCCCTTTTTGCCCCGGGGGGGTGGCCGGCGGAAAACTTTTGGGGGTATCCCCCTCTTTTTTCCGGGATGGCCGGTGGATGTGGGGTTTTTCCCGGTTGCTGGTTTACTGGGATAAAGGGGGTAGGGTAAAACACGGGTTCCATCTGCATCTGCCCACTTGCGGTGTTGAGGTCCTTTTGGGGCACGGGGGGGTTTTTACCCCTTTTTTCCTCCAGGAGCTATTCCTCCACTTTCCCCCCTTTTTTTTATTCTTTTTTATTTTTATTTTCTTTTTTCTTTTTTTTTTTAAAAAATAAAAAAAAAAGTCAATATTGCCCCAACCCATGAACCCCCCCGGGGGCCCCTTTCCCCGTGCACCCAGTACGCCCTGCCCGAAGGATGACTTTTTGGACACCTCCTTGTCCTCTTGCGGGTTGGGCGCACCTTTTTTAGGTCCGGGGGTTGACCCCTTTCGACGTCTGCCCTTTTCTTTCTCTGACCTTGATTGCTTCTCCCCCGGTGGGCTTTTTAAACGCTCCCCGCTCCCATGGGACCCCCCCGGGTCCCACAAAAAAAACGCCCAAGACCCACAAGACGATTCACCCCCCCTCGTTCACCCAAAAATGAACTCTTCACACCCCCAAAACTTTTGTTTCAAACTCTCAAGGGAGAAGTTTTTTTCCGACCACTTCTCCTAATACCTATCTTTCATATAGTATTGGTAAAGCTCTGCTATGCCATGTTGGAAAAACATCTCATTTCACGCTCTCAAAAGCGTTTCGCATCATCCCGGGCCCGAATTGGGCCCGTCCTCTTTTTCTTTTTGACCCTGACACACACCCGTTCATTAAAGCACCATTCCCCAATTTTGTTGTGGTTCTTTTATTTTGCCCTAAACCCTTGTCCCGGGGAAATTTCCCGACATTTGGGGATGACATTTTTGAGCAGCAGCTCCAAGAACTCCTATCCTTAACCCTTTTAGGGGTTTTTCCTGTGGCTTTTCGCCGGGGTTTTGCAGTAGCCCCCAAACTGCGCCCCCAAATCAAAAGAAACAGGCTGTTGGGCCAGATGGATAAATGGGCGCGGTCAGTGTGCGAGTTTAAAAAATTTCCCGCACCAAATCTAATGAGGAAATAAAAATTGACCGTGTTTTTTGGGTTTAAAAAAACCGACTTTTCAGCTATTTTCGTATGGAATTTTTTGATGTATTTTGTTTTCTTTCCATTTGAAAACGGGGAAAATATATTACGAAATAGAGATGATTTTGATTGGTTTGACAACGAAAGTACCTTGAAATTGGGGCTCAAAGTAGTGAAAATGTTCGATTTTGACGTGTTCAAAAAAAACAAATCCCCTGCTCCCAAAACACATCAACGGAGTCTAATATTCTGCACATATGTATAATATTATTTATACCATTTTTAAAAGATGCAGTTTATACATAACAGTAAATCTTCTATTTGTTTTAGAATAAAAATTCAAAAAGAAAAGAAAGAATGTAAGAGGGGGCCCGGAAACGTACTAATGAAAAGAAGACGTTATTTTAGTGCCAGGAATGTCCTTGTTTTTCTGGGCCCTATTTTGAAATTATCGTTTTTAAATTTTTGTGAAAATTTGGGCCCAAAAGCCATTTTCTGACCACTATTTTTGGGGAGTTGTAATAGGTAAAGGGGGGTTTCTTTTATTCAATCGATAGAAGAAATGGAGTTCTGCGAAAAAGCTCAATTTTTGTTGTCTGAAACTTAATTTGCCGAAAATAGGGTCAAAGTGGGGGAAATCCCCGATCGTAAGTGTCATTGGGCCCCCTTTGCGGCATAATTCCGTTAGTTTTTATCAAACATAATTTTTGGGTTAAATCGGAAAAGGTTTCTATCATTTCATAAGAAAAATAATTTTTTATTTTTTAAAATTCTTGGGCCCGGGAGTTGGGGCCCTTGGGCCCCGAAAGGGTTAAAACACTTTTTTCCTCCCAGCCAATGCGAAGACGTTATCCTTGCAATATAGTCTTTAAGTTTTTTCCGAGAACTGCACCCGGCACTGGGGTCAACGTTTTCAAGTTTAAAAGGGG
>WNWK01046096.1:0-14452 GCA_009830355.1 Cherax destructor | reverse complement strand
CCAGGAGCAAGATGTTTGGGGCAGGAGCTGGAAGATTTTCCAGACAGTAGTCTATTTTCAGAAGCTGTTCCTGGAATTGTTGGGAAGATGTATCCGGAGGCTTGTATACAACCACGATGACACGGTTTTGGTTCTCGATATTTACTGCCAAAACTTCTACTACATCATTTGAGGCATTTAGTAGTTCCGAACATATCAGTGATTGTGACGTACAGCCAAATCCCCTCATCCCCCACCTTTTGCCTGTTCACTCTGTCACATCTGTATAGGTTGTAGCCCGGGATCCATATTTCGTTGTCCAAGTGATCCTTTATGTGGGTCTCTGTGAAAACCGCGACCATTGCGTTTCACTCTGTAAGCAGTCCACGGATGTAAGGTACCTTGTTGTTCGTTGCTGGCTTTAGACCCTGTATATTTGTAAAGACGAATGTCGTCGTATTGGTGGTATGGGATTATATTTTACATTTTCCTTCAGGGTACTTTTCTTGGCCATAAACTTTACTATGAAGGAGTAATCCAATGTTTGATGGAATCCATAACAATTGTATATTGATTCCTTTTTCCAGGATTTTTTAGTATTTATATCTGGCTTCTCCAGTGTGCATACTGTTAGTCATTATTCGAGTCAATAGCCTTCATTGATGACATAAAATCAGTAATGATGATAAAGTCCAGCTCAGTGTCATAAGTTAGCTTCATCGCCATTAGAATGGCAGACAATTCAGTTTTCAGTGTAGACTCACAGTTGTTAATTCTTATGCTTAACTTAAAATTCCTATCATTCTAACTAGGGAGGTGGCAACAAGAGTTGATGCAGCTATGCCAGTAAATTTCTGCTTATATCCATCAGTGTATATAACTTGTGATAAATTATTACTAGCAGTTAAGTGAGAAATTTCTTCTTGAGCAGTTGCTTTAACAAGTGATTTAAGGATTACTAGCAATGAGCTTCTTGGGAGGGACTTGCAGGTATGTGATATTAAATGAACACGTCTTCCATGGAGGGGTGAAATGCTCTTGTTGTCTACAGTGATACAGTTCATGCAGGTTGTAAAACTTAATATATTTGCATGTTTTCACAATTCATTTAGATCTATGTGCATTTACTTCTACACATTTAGTGAGATTCGTAGTGACTGAGTTGTAAATCACATAATACACATTCACAGTTGTTGTCTGATTTAAGGTTTATGGGACCAGTGAATTTTAAAGAAGTTGCAATATTAGGTTCATTATAGTCGTTGGTGAGGACTTTAACTTCTAATCTGAATTATCTTTATTTGCACAGGCCTGTCTACGGTCCTGTCAACATGAGTGCCGACTCGCTGATGTGGCATTACATGTCAGCTGCGCGTCATGGCTTCACCCCACAAAATGACAGTTGTGTCACTGCCTATCCCAACTGCCCTCATTCTGCTGACAGTATCCTCTACATGCCTGCCCTTAAGGTGTGGCAGTTTTTCTCATCAAAAGTAAAGTTTGAGTTTACTTAAGATGCATAATCAACATTATTTGAAAAATACTAAAAAGTGGAATTGTAGTAATGAAGCAACAATAGTACAGTAGTGAAGCAACAATAGTACAGTAGTGAAGCAACAATAGTAGTAGTAAAGCAACAATAGTAGTAGTGACGCAACAATAGCAGTAGTGAAGTCACAATAGTAGTAGTGAAGCAACAATAGTACAGTAGTGAAGCAACAATAGTAGTAGTAAAGCAACAATAGTAGTAGTGAAGCAACAATAGTAGTAGTAAAGCAACAATAGTAGTAGTGAAGCAACAATAGTACAGTAGTGAAGCAACAATAGTAGTAGTAAAGCAACAATAGTAGTAGTGACGCAACAATAGCAGTAGTGAAGCAGCAATAGTAGTAGTGAAGCAACAATAGTAGTAGTGAAGCAACAATAGTAGTAGTGAAGCAACAATAGTAGTAGTGAAGCAACAATAGTAGTAGTGAAGCAACAATAGTAGTAGTGAAGCAACAATAGTAGTAGTGAAGCAACAATAGTAGTAGTGAAGCAACAATAGTACAGTAGTGAAGCAACAATAGTAGTAGTGAAGCAACAATAGTAGTAGTGAAGCAACAATAGTAGTAGTGAAGCAACAATAGCAGTAGTGAAGCAACAATAGTAGTAGTGAAGCAACAATAGTAGTAGTGAAGCAACAATAGTAGTAGTGAAGCAACAATAGTAGTAGTGAAGCAACAATAGTAGTAGTGAAGCAACAATAGTAGTAGTGAAGCAACAATAGTAGTAGTGAAGCAACAATAGTAGTAGTGAAGCAACAATAGTAGTAGTGAAGCAACAATAGTAGTAGTGAAGCAACAATAGTAGTAGTGAAGCAACAATAGTAGTAGTGAAGCAACAATAGTAGTAGTGAAGCAACAATAGTAGTAGTGAAGCAACAATAGTAGTAGTGACGCAACAATAGTAGTAGTGAAGCAACAATAGTAGTAGTGAAGCAACAATAGTAGTAGTGAAGCAACAATAGTAGTAGTGAAGCAACAATAGTAGTAGCGACTCAGTTTTTAGCGAGCCACTAACCAGACTGAAAATCGAAGACCTAAATTATTTTTTTCATGAGAGTGCCACAGAACCTGACAGACGCAATGCCTATCTGACATCACCCCGACGCCAAATGACTTCGAAAAGGCAATAAAGGCCCAGACTCATGGAACTCCGTGTTCATCAAGAACTGCAAGAAGCCCCTATCACGTGCTTTTAACATCCTATGGAGAGGGAGCATGGACACTGGGATCGTCCCGCAGCTACTAAAAACAACAGACATAGCCCCACTCCACAAAGGCGGCAGTAAAGCAATAGCAAAGAACTACAGACCAATTGCGCTAACGTCCCATATCATAAAAATCTTTGAAAGGGTTCTAAGAAGCAAGATCGCCACTCATCTAGATACCCATCAATTACACAACCCAGGGCAGCATGGGTTTAGAGCAGGCCGCTCCTGTCTGTCCCAACTACTGGACCACTACGACAAGGTCCTGGATGCTCTAGAAGACAAACAGAATGCAGATATTATATACACAGAATTTGCAAAAGCCTTTGACAAGTGTGACCATGGTGTAATAGCACACAAAATGCGTGATAAAGGAATAACAGGAAAAGTTGGTAGATGGATCTATAATTTCCTAACAAGTAGAACACAAAGAGTAGTAGTCAACAGAGTAAAGTCTAAGGCAGGTACTGTGAAAAGCTCTGTTCCACAAGGCACAGTACTTGCTCCCATCCTGTTCCTCATCCTCACATCGGACATAGACAGGGATATAAGCCACAGTGTCGTGTCTTCCTTTGCAGATGACACCCGAATCTGTATGACAGTGTCCACCGTTGAAGACACTGCAAGACTCCAAGCAGACATAAACCAAATCTTTAAATGGGCTGCAGAAAACAATATGAAGTTCAATGATGAGAAATTTCAATTACTCAGATACGGAAAACGTGAAGAAATTAAAATCTCATCGGAGTACAAAACTAATTCCAACCACACAATAGAGCGAAAAACTAATGTCAAAGACCTGGGAGTGATCATGTCAGAGGATCTCACCTTCAAGGACCATAAAACCGTAGCAATTGCATATGCTAGAAAAATGACAGGATGGATAATGAGAACCTTCAAAAGCAGGGATGCCAAGCCCATGTTGACACTTTACAAATCGCTTGTTCTATCTAGGCTGGAATATTGCTGCACACTAACTGCACCTTTCAAGGTGGATGAAATTGTTGACCTTGAAAATGTGCAGAGAACCTTCACGGCACGCATAACTGCGATAAACCACCTCAATTACTGGGAACGCTTGAAGTTCCTAAACCTGTACTCTCTAGAACGCAGGCGGGAGAGATACATTATTATATACCCTACGAAAGCAAAAGACTCGGCAGGCGATGTAACATCCCCCCAATGAAGAGCAGGGGTGCCAGTTGCACGTTGAGGGACAACACAATAAGTAGTGTCAGGGGCCCAAGATTGTTAAACTGAATCCCAGCATACATCAGGGGGATTACCAACAAACCCCTGGCTGTCTTCAAGCAGGCATTGGACAGGCACCTAAAGTAGGTACCTGACCAGCCGGGCTGTGGTTCGTACGTTGGACTGCGTGCGGCCAGCATTAACAGCCTGGTTGATCAGGCTCTGGTCCAACATGAGGCCTGGTCACAGACCGGGCCGCAGGGGCGTTGACCCCTGGAATTCTCTCCAGGTAAACTCCAGGTAAACAATAGTAGTAGTGAAGCAACAATAGCAGTAGTGAAGCAACAATAGTAGTAGTGACGCAACAATAGTAGTAGTTTTGACGCAACAATAGTAGTAGTGAAGCAACAATAGTAGTAGTGACGCAACAATAGTAGTAGTGGCGCAACAATAGTAGTAGTGACGCAACAATAGTAGTAGTGACGCAACAAAGGTAGAGGTGACGCAACAATAGTAGTAGTGACGCAACAATAGTAGTAGTGACGCAACAATAGTAGTAGTGAAGCATCAATAGTAGTAGTGACGCAACAATAGCAGTAGTGAAGCAACAATAGTAGTAGTGGCGCAACAATAGTAGTAGTGACGCAACAATAGTAGTAGTGAAGCAACCATAGTAGTAGTGAAGCAACTTGCGGTTTTCACCTCACATGTGATTATATATTAATCTGTTTTTCTATATTAACATTTGCTTATGACAACTATTATTTTGGCCACTCAAAACGGAGAATAATAATTTATTAATAAAAATAATCATATATGTAATGTAATTTTAAGAGGAACTTATTTGATTTTTCTAAGTAATTGCAGATGTTTTTAATATGATATATAATGTATATTATAAAATAGTATGTAATAGTATATTCATGGGTAAAGTCTTATTTGCGTGACCAAGACCGTCCTATCTATTGTCCACCTTGAATGACGACACACGGATACTGAATATATTTTAACCTGTGATGTACAGGTGACATGCAGTCTTCCTGACCCTCATGTAGTGACAGGTGGAGTACAGGTGACATATAGTCGTCCTGACCCTCATGTAGTGACTGGTGGAGTACAGGTGATATACAGTCTTCCTGACGCTCATGTAGTGACTGGTGGAGTACAGGTGACATGCAGTCTTCCTGACCCTCATGTAGTGACTGGTGGAGTACAGGTGACATGCAGTCTTCCTGACCCTCATGTAGTGACTGGTGGAGTACAGGTGATATACAGTCTTCCTGACCCTCATGTAGTGACTGGTGGAGTACAGGTGATATACAGTCTTCCTGACCCTCATGTAGTGACTGGTGGAGTACAGGTGATATACAGTCTTCCTGACCCTCATGTAGTGACTGGTGGAGTACAGGTGATATACAGTCTTCCTGACCCTCATGTAGTGACTGGTGGAGTACAGGTGACATGCAGTCTTCCTGACCCTCATGTAGTGACTGGTGGAGTACAGGTGATATACAGTCTTCCTGACTCTCATGTAGTGACTGGTGGAGTACAGGTGATATACAGTCTTCCTGACCCTCATGTAGTGACTGGTGGAGTACAGGTGATATACAGTCTTCCTGACCCTCATGTAGTGACTAGTGGAGTACTGGTGATATACAGTCTTCCTGACCCTCATGTAGTGACTGGTGGAGTACTGGTGATATACAGTCTTCCTGACCCTCATTTAGTGACTGGTGGAGTACAGGTGACATGCAGTCTTCCTGACCCTCATGTAGTGACTGGTGGAGTACAGGTGACATACAGTCTTCCTGACTCTCATGTAGTGACTGGTGGAGTACAGGTGATATACAGTCTTCCTGACCCTCATTTAGTGACTGGTGGAGTACAGGTGACATGCAGTCTTCCTGACCCTCATGTAGTGACTGGTGGAGTACAGGTGACATACAGTCTTCCTGACCCTCATTTAGTGACTGGTGGAGTACTGGTGATATACAGTCTTCCTGACGCTCATGTAGTGACTGGTGGAGTACAGGTGACATACAGTCTTCCTGACCCTCATTTAGTGAATGGTGGAGTACAGGTGACATGCAGTCTTCCTGACCCTCATGTAGTGACTGGTGGAGTACAGGTGACATGCAGTCTTCCTGACCCTCATTTAGTGACTGGTGGAGTACAGGTGATATACAGTCTTCCTGACCCTCATGTAGTGACTGGTGGAGTACAGGTGACATATAGTCGTCCTGACCCTCATGTAGTGACTGGTGGAGTACAGGTGACATGCAGTCTTCCTGACCCTCATGTAGTGACTGGTGGAGTACAGGTGACATGCAGTCTTCCTGACCCTCATGTAGTGACTGGTGGAGTACAGGTGACATGCAGTCTTCCTGACCCTCATGTAGTGACTGGTTGAGTACAGGTGATATACAGTCTTCCTGACCCTCATTTAGTGACTGGTGGAGTACAGGTGATATACAGTCGTCCTGACCCTCATGTAGTGACTGGTGGAGTACAGGTGATATACAGTCTTCCTGACCCTCATTTAGTGACTGGTGGAGTACAGGTGACATGCAGTCTTCCTGACCCTCATGTAGTGACTGGTGGAGTACAGGTGATATACAGTCTTCCTGACCCTCATTTAGTGACTGGTGGAGTACAGGTGATATACAGTCTTCCTGACCCTCATGTAGTGACTGGTGGAGTACAGGTGATATACAGTCTTCCTGACCCTCATGTAGTGACTGGTGGAGTACAGGTGATATACAGTCTTCCTGACCCTCATTAGTGACTGGTGGAGTACAGGTGATATACAGTCTTCCTGACCCTCATGTAGTGACTGGTGGAGTACTGGTGATATACAGTCTTCCTGACCCTCATGTAGTGACTGGTGGAGTACAGGTGATATACAGTCTTCCTGACCCTCATGTAGTGACTGGTGGAGTACAGGTGATATACAGTCTTCCTGACCCTCATGTAGTGACTGGTGGAGTACAGGTGATATACAGTCTTCCTGACCCTCATGTAGTGACTGGTGGAGTACAGGTGACATGCAGTCTTCCTGACCCTCATGTAGTGACTGGTGGTATATAGATATCATGTATCATGTACAATCAATAGGCTTCTAACACAGCAAAGTTACCATCCAGAATATATGTTCTGCCAACATTATGTTTTATTCTTGTTTTTGGATAATATAACAAATACGGTTATGTTAGGTAAGATTTGTCAGGAAACGGGACAAGTTTTTCCTGACGTGGGTTTTAGTCATATGATGACCCACCACTGGAGGTTTTGGTCATCTGACTGAGGCCTTCAGCTGGCTTATCGGTCCATCTTTTTAAAAATTAAGGTTATAATTGTAACCATTTTGACATAGCCTTTCCTCTCTAAGTTTGAGTTCTTGGAGGCAAACTTGTAAATTGTTCTTGTTTCCCAAAGTTGTTAGAACTTTACCATTTATTACCATATATAAAGCTTAAGAAAACTGCACAAACAAGACATAGTTATTTTGGTGAGTGATAATAAACAGTTTGAAGTTTATTATTAGTTTCAATAAAAGTTTTTTAATTATTTAACAAAACTATAGTTCATGGATTTGTGGCAATATATGTATTAAAACAACAACAACAACAAATGTTATAGGGAAGAGATGTTAGATGAACATGGATGACAAGTGATGTTAAATGTATGAACATGGATGACAAGGGATGTTAGATGAACATGGATGACAAGTGATGTTAAATGTATGAACATGGATGACAAGGGATGTTAGATGAACATGAATGACAAGTGATGTTAGATGTATGAACATGGATGCCAAGTGATGTTAGATGTATGAACATGAATGACAAGTGATGTTAAATGTATGAACATGGATGACAAGTGATGTTAGATGTATGAACATGGATGACAAGTGATGTTAGATGTATGAACATGGATGACAAGTGATGTTAGATGTGTGAACATGGATGACAAGTGATGTTAAATGTATGAATATGGATGACAAGTGATGTTAGATGTATGAACATGGATGACAAGTGATGTTAGATGTATGAACATGGATGACAAGTGATGTTAGATGAACATGAATGATAAGTGATGTTAGATGTATGAACATGGATGACAAGTGATGTTAGATGTATGAACATGGATGACAAGTGATGTTAGATGTATGAACATGGATGACAAGTGATGTTAGATGTATGAACATGGATGAGAGAATCTTGAAGATACTCTTGTAATACCCTGAGGAAACACTCATGTTGGTGCAGAACCACATGAACTATTTCTCTCTTACAGTGTCTGCTGTATACATGAACTATTTCTCTCTTACAGTGTCTGCTGTATCCTGTATTTTGTATTACAACATCTTTGTTGGTTGACGCACAGCTTTGATGACTATAAATTTATGTATTTTATGTCCTTCCTCTTGACTTCTTATGGCCCATCTCCTCCTCCTCCTCCTCCCAACGTCATTTTTCATTACAAGTTGTTACTTCTCCATTTACCTGAAAATATCTTTCTGTACCTCCTTCCCCACTTCACATTATTGTATTATTACCCCTAAAATACATTTTTACTCATTTATTACTAATATTCCCCTTTTATAATCACCTTTCTACTTCATAAATTCGTCATGTGTTTACTATCTTCAAACATCCTCATTCAAGGCAGTGATATTGTTCACCTGGAGAGTGTGCACAGAACCTTTATCACACACATAAGTACGATAAAGCACCTAAATTATTGGGAAAGGTTGAAGTCCCTTGACTTGTATTCCCTGACATGCTGGCGAGAAAGATACATGATAATATATGTGAAGGTTTATCAGCACTATCAAAGCCTCAAAGAGTATTTGATGAGGCTGGTTCCTTCTTATGGAAATAAAAAGATAGAAAAATCAAAGATAACATAATAAGATAAATAATTTTATTAATATGTAAAACTAGTAATGAAAATAAAGCACTTAAACATGAAATTAATCCAACTTTAAGCAAAGAAATGAAGAATGAAATATATAAATAATTGTTAATTCAAAGCTAATATGTACACAACACGTAGTGGAGAATGGCGCCGTGCCGATGTTCTGGGCACGTAGCTCTAAATGGCGCCAAACCGATGTTTTGGGTACGTAGCTCTGAATGGTGCCGTGCCGATTTTCCCTGGGTACGTATGGGGAATGGTGCCCCCGTTTTTTGGGCACGTAGTCCAAAATGGTGCGGTGCCAGTGTTCTGGGCACGAAACCGAATTTTGTGCTGATGTTCGGGGGCACGATTGAATCCTGGTTTGGAACGCTGAGCCGTTGTTGATGATTGAGGGGGGGGGGCCCTAACTGGGGACACTGGTGGACAGAGGTGTAACCCTCTGACCACCACAACACTTGTGAAGCAGTTGAGCCCAAAAATGAGAACCACCATGAAACAATGGTGGGGTTAAAAATGGCTAGTATGGTGGGGAAAATTGGGGAATCGGCTAAAAGGGGAAAGGGGGGCCCAGTGTGGGGCAGATGCCAGATTGAAAAAAGATTTTTTTCAAGATCAATTCCACCTTTTTGTAACTTTAGATGGCCCGACCCGACAATCAGGTCTAAAATCAAATTAAGAAATACGAAATTTTACGCATTTAAAAGGTGTACGGCTTTTAAAAGAAATGGTGGGGTTTAAATAATGACGTTACACTATGTGAGTTCAAAATCGGACAAAAAAGAATTTGCAACATATAAACCCCTTTCCCAAAAACAACAAATTAAAAAGGGGGAAAAAAAAAGGGTTTTGGGGGGGGAAAAGACCCCCGGGGGGCCCCCCCCGGGGGGGGGGGGGGGTTTTTCCCCCCGGGGGGAAAAAAAAAATTTTTTCCCCTTTAAAAATTTTTTTTCCCCTTTCCCCCCAAACCCCTTTTTTTTTCCAAAAAAAAAACCCCTTTTTCCGTTTATTTCCCCTTTTTTTTTTTGGGGGCCCAAAATTTTTGGGGGGTTTTGGGGCCCCCCCCCAAATTTTTTAAAAAAAAGGGGGGGTTTTTTTGGGGGGGGGGGGGTTTTTTTTTTTTTAAAAATTTTGGGGGGTTTTTTAAAGGTTCCAAATTAAAAGGGGGGTTTATATTTAAAATTTTTAAAAAAAAAAATTTTAAAAAAAATTTTTTGGGGGGGGGGAAAAAAAAGGGGGGAAAAAAATTTTTTTTATTCCCCGGGGAAAAAGGGGGGGGAAAAATTTTTAAAATTTTTTTTTTTCTTAAAACCCCCAAAAATTTTTTTTTTTTTCCCCCCCCCCCCAAATTTTCCCCCCAAAAAAATTTCCCCCTTTTTAAATTTTTAATTTTAAAAAAACCCAAAAAAATTTTTGGGGGTTTTTTTTTTTAAAATTTTTTTACCCTTTTCCCTTTAAAAAAGGTTTTTTTTAAAAATTTTGGGGGTTTTTTTTTTAAAAAATTTTTTTCAACCCCTTTTTTTTCCCCCCTTTTTTTTTTAAAATTTTTTTCCCCTTTTTGTTTTTTTTTTCCCGTTTAATTTAAAGTTTTTTTAAAAAAAAATTAATAATTTATTTAAAAACCCCCCCAAAACCCCAAAAAAAAAAATTTTTTCCCCCCCCCCCCCTTTGGGGGCCCCCCAAAAAAGGGGCCCCCTTGGAAAAATTTTTTTTTCCCTTTTTTGGGAAAAACCCCCCCCCCACCCCCCGGTTTTTTAATTTTTTTTTTCCCCCCCTTTTTTTTTTTCCCCCTTTGGGGGAAAAAAAAAAAGGGGGGGGGAAAATTTTTTTTTTTGGGCCCTTTTTTTTTTAAGGGGGGGTTTTCCCCCCCCCCCTTTTTTTTTTTCCCCAAAACCCTTTTTTTCCCCCCAAAAACCCTTTTTTTCCCCTGGTTTTTTTTGGGGGGTTTTTTTTTAAAAAAAAAAAACCCCCCCCCCTTTTTTCCCCCCCCCCTTTTTTTTTTTAAAAAATTTTTTAAAAAAATTTTTTTTTTTTAAAAACCCTTTTTTAAATTTTGGGGGGGTTTAAAAAAGGGGGAAAATTTTTAAAAAAAAAAATTTTTTTTTGGAAATTTTAAAAAAAAAATTTTTTTTTTTTTTTAAAAAAAACCCCAAATTTTTTTTTAAAAAAATTTTTTTTGCATTCCCCCCGGGGGGGTTTTTTGGGGGGGTTTAAAAATTTTCCCCCTTTTTTTTTTGGGGTTTTTTTCCCCCCTTTTTTTTTCCCAAAACCCCGGGGCCAAAGGAATTTTGGGTTTTCCCAAAAAAAAAAACCCCCCCCCCCTTTTTTTTTTTTTAAATTTTTTTTAAAAAAACCCCCCCCCCGGGGGGAAAAAGGGGGGGGAACCCGAAAAATTTTTTCCCCCCCAACTACCCCAAACCCCCCGGGGGATTTTCCCCCAAAAAACCCCCCCCCCACCACGTGTTTTTTTCCCCTTTAATTAAAAAAATTTTTTTTTTTAAAATTTTTTTTTAAAATTGGAAATTTTTTTAAGGTTTTTTTAAAATTTTTTTAAAAAAAAAATTTTTTTTTTTTTTTTCCCTTTTCCCCCCTTTTTTTTTTTTTGGGCCCCCCCTTTCCCCCCCGGGCCCGGGGGTCCCAAAATTCCCCTTTTTTGGGGTTTTTTCCCCCCCGGGGGTTTTTTTTTTCCCCCTTTTTTTTTTCTTTTCCCTTTTTTTTTTTTTTTTTCCCCCCCTTTTTTTTAAAGGGGTTTTTTTTTAAAAAAAAAAAATTTTTAGACCGATTGTGGGCCGGGTATCCTAACGTGACATAAGAGGTGCAGAATTGATCTTGAAAAGATCTTATTTTCAATCTGGCATCTGCACCTACACTGGTCCCCCTTCCACTTTTAGCCGATTCACAATCAGCTACACACCATACTAGCCATTTATAACCCCACCATTGTTTCATGGTGGTTCTCTACTGGTGACTCAACTGCTTCACAAGTGTTGTGGTGGTCAGAGGATCCCAGTACCTCTGTCCACTCAGTGTGTCCACAGTTAGGTCCACCTGTGCCCCCTCAATCATCAACAACGGCTCAGCGTTCCAAACCAGGATTCAGAGCTACGTGCCCAGAACATCAGCACGGCACCACTCAGAGCTACGTGCCCAGAACACTGGCACTGCACCATTCAGAGCTACGTGCCCAAAACATCGGCACGGCACCATTCAGAGCTACGTACCCAGAACATCGGCACGGCACCATTCAGAGCTACGTACCCAGAACATCGGCACGGCGCCATTTAGAGCTACGTGCCCAGAACATCGGCACGGCGCCATTCTCCACTACGTGTTGTGTACATATTAGCTTTGAATTAACAATTATTTATATATTTCATTCTTCATTTCTTTGCTTAAAGTTGGATTAATTTCATGTTTAAGTGCTTTATTTTCATTACTAGTTTTACATATTAATAAAATTATTTATCTTATTATGTTATCTTTGATTTTTCTATCTTTTTATTTCCATAAGAAGGAACCAGCCTCATCAAATACTCTTTGAGGCTTTGATAGTGCTGATAAACCTTCACATATATTATCATGTATCTTTCGCCAGCATGTCAGGGAATACAAGTCAAGGGACTTCAACCTTTCCCAATAATTTAGGTGCTTTATCGTACTTATGTGTGTGATAAAGGTTCTGTGCACACTCTCCAGGTGAACAATATCACTGCCTTGAATGAGGATGTTTGAAGATAGTAAACACATGACGAATTTATGAAGTAGAAAGGTGATTATAAAAGGGGAATATTAGTAATAAATGAGTAAAAATGTATTTTAGGGTAATAATACAATAATTGAAGTGGGGAAGGAGGTACAGAAAGATATTTTCAGGTAAATGGAGAAGTAACAACTTGTAATGAAAATGACGTTGGGAGGAGGAGGAGGAGGAGATGGGCCATAAGAAGTCAAGAGGAAGGACATAAAATACATAAATTTATAGTCATCAAAGTGTGCGTCAACCAACAAAGATGTTGTAATACAAAATACAGGATACAGCAGACACTGTAAGAGAGAAATAGTTCATGTATACAGCAGACACTGTAAGAGAGAAATAGTTCATGTGGTTCTGCACCAACATGAGTGTTTCCTCAGGGTATTACAAGAGTATCTTCAAGATTCTCTCATCCATGTTCATACATCTAACATCACTTGTCATCCATGTTCATACATCTAACATCACTTGTCATCCATGTTCATACATCTAACATCACTTGTCATCCATGTTCATACATCTAACATCACTTATCATTCATGTTCATCTAACATCACTTGTCATCCATGTTCACATCTAACATCACTTGTCATCCATGTTCATACATCTAACATCACTTGTCATCCATATTCATACATTTAACATCACTTGTCATCCATGTTCACACATCTAACATCACTTGTCATCCATGTTCATACATCTAACATCACTTGTCATCCATGTTCATACATCTAACATCACTTGTCATCCATGTTCATACATTTAACATCACTTGTCATTCATGTTCATACATCTAACATCACTTGGCATCCATGTTCATACATCTAACATCACTTGTCATTCATGTTCATCTAACATCCCTTGTCATCCATGTTCATACATTTAACATCACTTGTCATCCATGTTCATCTAACATCCCTTGTCATCCATGTTCATACATTTAACATCACTTGTCATCCATGTTCATCTAACATCTCTTCCCCATAACATTTGTTGTTGTTGTTGTTTTAATACATATATTGCCACAAATCCATGAACTATAGTTTTGTTAAATAATTAAAAACTTTTATTGAAACTAATAATAAACTTCAAACTGTTTATTATCACTCACCAAAATAACTATGTCTTGTTTGTGCAGTTTTCTTAAGTTTTTTATATGGTAATAAATGGTAAAGTTCTAACAACTTTGGGAAACAAGAACAATTTACAAGTTTGCCCCCAAGAACTCAAACTTAGAGAGGAAAGGCTATGTCAAAAAGGTTACAATTATAACCTTAATTTTTAAAAAAATGGGGCCGATAAGCCAGCTGAAGGCCTCAGTCAGATGACCAAAACCTCCAGTGGTGGGTCATCATATGACTAAAACCACGTCAGGAAAAACTTGTCCGTTCCCGACAAATCTTACCCAACATAACCGTATTTGTTATATTATCCAAAAACAAGAATAAAACATAATGTTGGCAGAACATATATTCTGGATGGTAACTTTGCTGTGTTAGAAGCCTATTGATTGTACATGATACATGATATCTATATACCACCAGTCACTACATGAGGGTCAGGAAGACTGCATGTCACCTGTACTCCACCAGTCACTACATGAGGGTCAGGAAGACTGTATATCACCTGTACTCCACCAGTCACTACATGAGGTCAGGAAGACTGTATATCACCTTTCCCACCAGTCACTACATGAGGGTCAGGAAGACTGTATATCACCTTTCCCACCAGTCACTACATGAGGGGCAGAAGACGTATATCACCAGTACCCACCAGTCACTACATGAGGGTCAGGGAAAATGTATATCACCTGTACCCACCAGTCACTTAAAAAAGGGTCAGGGGAAACTGTATAT